>PVHP010032601.1:0-20196 GCA_004024765.1 Zapus hudsonius | reverse complement strand
AATAAATAAATAAATAAATAGTATTTTAAACACACACACTCCACATCATTCAACTATAATCCCATAGCTGTCAGGAAAGTACAGAAATTTCCAGAAGAAAAGGTCAGCTCTTAAAAGCTCCCTGATGCTAGTGGCGTAGAGCATTAGTTATTGAAAGACTACATTACTTGCAAACTCAATCTCAGATGCCCTAACTGCTCAGGTGTCTCACCTCATTGGTCCCTGTAATATGCAAAACATTGTCCTAGACCCTCCTGGTAAAGGTCCTCTTAGGACCTACGGAGTGTTGGGACAGGTAATGTTTTACTTATCTATAACATGAATGTGAAGCAGGTGTATTTCTCCAGGAGCACCACGTTTTCTTCTCCAGACAACCCAACTTGCTACAGGACTGAGCTGCAGGAGGTGAGAGAACCCTGTCTTTTCATTCAACATTTCAAAACTACATCCTACGATTTTTCAGAGGAGAAGGACTGTTGGCTTTGGAAGAAAAATCACACCTAAATTGGCATTGTTTTTGGGTTTGTCCCCCTGCACTTCCCCTGGGCATAACAAATTAGTTCTCACACTACTTAGGAAAGTAATCTGAACTTTAAAAAGCCAAAAGAACTTAATGGTCCCTTTCTGAAGTGATCTCCACTGTTTAAGGAGTCATTAAATGAAAGAGTACTCCCACACCTTAGATCCACATAGAACAATAACTATTTTTTTATGATAAGCTTCATGGAATGTCTTTTGGAACCGAATCTATTTACTTTCCCAAGGATGAAAAGGAAAGCTTGGTTGCATTTGTGTGCCTTTGTGCAGACTGAATGCTCCACGTTTCACTTTGTGAGACGAGTTCCTAACATGGGCTGGAAAGATGGCTCTGTTGGTAAAATGCTTGCTTTGCAAGCATAAGGACCTAAATACAAGCCGCAAAACCCATATTTTAAAAAGCGGATTTTATAATTCAAGGCCCAGGCAGTCCTCTCCTTTGGGCTCACTGGCCCAGTGATCTAGCTTGCTTGACAAGTCCTAAGCCAGTGAAAGACCCTGCCTCAAAGAAAAAAAAGACCTAGGAAGAAGGCTCAATGGGTAACTTGATTGCAAAGCCCATGTTCAATTAATTCCACAGCATCCACATAAAACTGGATAAAACTGGATGCGCAAAGTGGCCTCTGGTACCTGGAGCTCATTTGCAGTGGCAGGAGGTCCTGGTGTGGCCGTACTCTGGCTCTGTCAGTCAGTCAGTGACTCAATCAGTTAGTCTGTCTGTCCATCTTCCTGTCAAATAAATAAAAAAAAATAGAGGGATGGTGACAAGAAATGACACCTGAGATTGTCCTCTGTCCTCCATGTATATGTGCATCCATGGACACACACACACACACACACACAGTTCCTAACGTAACACACACAGCCCTGCAGAGGGTTAGGATCATTTCCCAACCCTTCTAGAAAATTCCATGATGAACTAAACATCAAGGCACCCCCTTTCTCTGATCAGATGCCACTAGGCAGGATCTACCCTGACGCTTTCTCCGCAGACTCTGTGAAAGGGACGTCTTGTCTGCTTTGGCTGTTTATCATTCTTGTTTCCGAACGATTTCAGAAAAGACCATCAGCTTGTGACAGAGTGAATTTGCGATTTTATCCAATCATCTGGGCTGTTTGCAAAACTTCGGTAGGTGGCAGCGTTTTGTTGATAAATGTTTTGTTAGCCAAGTGATCTCATTTACTGCAACTGTTGCAATATTAATAAACTGAACTTATGATCATGTTTTCCAGGACTGAAAATATTGCCATTCTATCCAGCGGGTGTTCTTATCTGAACCGACAGCAGCATCCATTGTCGTGTTAGTGATGGAGGGGTGTCTCCGTGTGACTGTGTCTACGCTGCTATAAAGAAAAGCGACAGAGGCAGAGAAAGGAGTTGGGAAGAGAGTCCGGGAGGAAGGAGGAGGATATAAAGGAACTAAGAGAGATGCTGTCTGTGCCCACTACCTGGCTGGTTGTAGTGAAAGACTAGGTTGGCCAAATGTTCACTCCTTTGCTGGGTGCCCTGCGTAACTCACAGTGACCCTGACGGTGATGCCTGGAATTCCAAAGGAAACTGGCTGAGGGTCCCCTAAGGAAGCAGCTTTTCCTTATAGCAGAATGAGGAGGATCAAGAGGGCTGAATCCCTAAACACTCATCTGATGAGGCTAGTGGCAATTCCCCGGATGTTCTCCAAGCTCCCCGAGGCTGCAATGGTGCTCCATTACTTCTCCCAATGACTATAACTCTGAAGGCTAGGGAGATGGCTCAGTGGAAAATATTTAAAAAAACAACGACACTTGTTCTGGAAAGTTGAGGGCATCAGTTTAAATTCCTAGACCCCATGTAAAACCTGGAATCTGTAGAAGGCTTCTATCATCCCAGCACAGTGAGATGGGAGACAGAGTCCGGAGAATTTCCTGAAGCTTTCAGACAAGCACAGTGATTAATAACTGGATACCATGCCTCAAACAAGCTGGAGTGTGAGGAACGACCCAGAATGCTGTCTTCTGACCTCCACACAAAAACCATGGTACATACACACACACCAAATTGTTTATTTTTTATTTAAAAAGGGCTTGGGAGGTTGCTTAGTGGTTAAAGGCATTTGCTTGCAAAGCCTGTCAGTTTAGGTATCCACATAAAGTTCAGTACCCACGTACAGTTAGGTGCACAAAATGGTCCATGGTCCATGTACCTGAAGTCCGTTTATAGTGCCAAAAGGCCCTGGCATGCCTACATTCATTATCTAGCTATCTTTCTCTCCCCCATCTTTCTTTCACACACACACACACACACACACACACACACACACACACACACACAAATAAATGAAAGAAAGAAAGAAAGAAAGATTTAGTTTTAAAACAGCTTTGGTCAACCCATGATGACAACCCCAGAGTAACCTCAAGAAAGAGAGGAATAATAAATAGGTCCTTTACCAAAAAAAATTGTTTTTGGAAAAAAATTTAAGAGTTTATTATTATATTTTAGTTTCCTACTAAATAGTAAGCATGTTGAAGAGCTGAGTAAGTCTCTCAATCTCGTTGAGCAACATCCTTATCATATATGATATTCAATAATGACAAAGAATATATAACATTTCAGCACACCTGTAGTCACTGAACCTGACTAGAATCGACACTATCAACAAATCTCAATAAATGTTAAAATGATTAAAATCAGACTTTATAGCAAAACAGAATTAAATTCAATGTAAATAAGAAATTTTTGAGAAATTATGCACATATTTAGAAGCTAATACATTTCTTAATATTGCATTGGCCAAATTATAAATTAAAATGAAAATTTGACAAATGTACAGAATGATAACAGAACAGTATTTCATCAAAATTTGTGAGATAAAATTAAAACAGCGATTGAAGTGAAAATTTTAAATTAATATCTTTATTATGAATAGGTTTATACACTGTATGAGCAAATCTGGTGAAGGTGTCCCCATTTCCCTCCTCCCTGCCCTCTACCCACTGGGGTCCCTTCTCGGTGTGCACACTGGATCTGTCCATAGGTAAGGGGGTTATGAACTGCACCAGAGGGAGCCAGTTTTTCTTTTTTTCTTTCCCCTTTGGGTGTTGTTGCTGAGGGGGGCAATGTCTCTAGACTTTCTCCCCCAGAATGGGCGGAAAGAATGTAAGAACCATAGTGGGGGAGAATATCCAGAGTCATCACCCCCCTTCTCTAGAGAAGAATATCCAGAAACATCACTTCCCCTTCTCTGGGGGAAAATATCCAGAGACATCGCCCCCCTTTACCAAAAGCTTTGGCCTCAAGGTTTCCATCTGAAATCATTATCTCTGTCATTCCATTCTTCCATGTTCCCTTGTATTCTATCCCTTCTTTGACAGTAGGAAAACCTTGGCTGAGAAATGGAGATTGGAAATACTTGAGAAAGTTCCCACTCTTTTTAAGGATCTAAGAAACCTCCTCACTCTTTGAATTTTTCCAAGTCAGCCATCTCAGCATTTTGGGAGATCTTTGTGAAAATCACCGATACTGAGCTTAGAATAAGAGGCTGTCTCCTCGACTCTGCGTGAAATCCCCTTATGCTATCACCTTCACATATGAGAAAGACCACGTTCCCGAGCTAACTCAAGTCTTTCCTTAGAAATGAAGACTTCCCAAAGCGAAGGGTCAGTTTTCTTTGTCAATGTCCCCTACAAATATCACCACCCAATGCCAGCTGCATGACTTTGTTGCCTTTAAAGATTCAGTGGACTCGTCATCTCTACCACTGGACTGTCACTTGGAAGGCAACTAGACCTGGTCCTTTGCAGACCACGATGCACTCGGTTTGAACTAGCTACAGCATCCTTCTTTCTTCTTTCTTACCATGCACACCTGTTATACCTATTATTTATGCTTAAATCAAAGTAATAAAAACACCATATGTTCAATGCTTGCTCTCCTCTCCACACTGAAAATTCTCGCAATGCAGAGCCCGGTGTGGCTACCTTTATTTATTCCCGACATTTAGCACAATGGTTTGACAAAAATATCTTTTGACTTAATTAGTGATGAACTGATGCCTTTATATTGAAATAAGCATGCTGGTCGGTTTTATTGCTACCTGGGAAGGATTCCTTCTTTTTGTAGCAATCATTTGCTCTGACAGTTGAATTCCTCACTAAGAAGAGACCCACATGTACCTTTTAGCCATCAAGCACAAGACGCAAGCCTCTGAGCAGCTGCCATTAATGACTATCTGAACAGATGGAAAATTATGGAGCTCTTTTGCCTCCGCATTTCGATAGAGCCTTTTTTTGCAATAACAATTCGAACTCTTTCTTATTTCTACTGATAGTGTCTCATCAAAGCAAGAAGAGGACCATTTCCATGAATGTTGTCTCTCCTCTGTTTCCAAGTCCCCCTGTGAAAAACAATAAAGCGTTTCAGTAAGTCGTGACAGATTTACTGACTGGATCCATGTGGCCCTGAAGAACATACGATCTTCCCTAACAGGACTCCAAGTTACTATCTGGCATTAATTAGAACTCACCCAATAATAAGTTCACCCAATGCTTGGTGTCCTGTGTGAAATGCTTTGGTAATATGGATGGACTTATTGGTTAAGACATCATGTCACAGAGCGTCTAGGAAATTGAATAATACATGATATTCCTTCTATAGGCAGTATCCATAATACATACAAATATTTTTCCAGCAACCACAGGGGTACACAGTGACATTTATGCTAAATATTTTACTCAGAGTGGGAAAAGATGAGCGTGGTGTGGAGAAAGGATATAGATGAACATGAAAACAAGCAACCATTACTTTTGGCCATTTGCTGAGACATATATGATGAGGCAGAAAGGAAAAAACAGGGACTTCTGGTAGCATTGAAAAATCCCCCAGAGATTGCTCAATGGTTAAGGCGCTTGCCTGCAAAGCCTGATGAGCCTAGTTTGAGTCTCCAGTACCCACATATACCAGATGCACAAAGTGGTGCATGCATCTGGAGTCAGTTTGCAGCGGCAGGAGGCCCTGGAGTGCCCATTCTCTTCCCCCATCTCTCTTGCTGTCTTTCTCTGTTTGCAAATAAATAAATAAAATTTTTAAAAGAAAAAAAAGTCCTTCAAATATGGCTTTGTGTTACTTCATAGATCTATTTTGACTTTTCTTTTAAAATTCGCTTTTATTTGAGGTGGAATAATAGCTACCCTCCAACCTCTGCCACATAATATATGTCTTGAATATCATATTGTAGTTAGAACAAGCGATCGACTTCCCTCCATCTACTCTCTCCCTAATAAACCAACCAGTGTCTGCAGGTGGGTCTACAGGCTCATGAAAATACTGAAATCAGAGTTCAGTTCTAACAAGATGCAACCTACAGAAATACCAGGAGCATTCCTTCCCCACACTTAGAGAACTGGAGACCAGATCTTCATTGGTGTGGCAAATGTCTACACTAGCCAATGAAATCATCTCATTCATCTGAATCCCACTTAGAGGCTAAACACCCTCTGGAAACTTTACGTGTAAGCTGACCTGTCCGTGGCTCACTTCTGAGTTATCTACAGTGCATTCGTGTTCCATCAGATAATTGGCCCTCATATTAAGGGGAGTAGCCATTGCCCTACTCTTCCCACAATTCAGCCCACACAAATCCCAATTAAACTGCTTCCAGACTGAAGAGAAAACACATCACAGAAAATATTAATCCTTTCATGTCATTTTGTTGCAGTAATGACAAAAATGGGCTGTATAATTATGAGAGACCAAACATGAGTATTTTTTATAACGTGTCCCCATAATTATTTCTCCATCATATTATCATCTCCCGTGTAGTGGAATTATTACTGAAAAAATAAATTTGTTTACAGAGGACAGTATGCTACTCTCTTATTTTTCACACTCAACAATAATCAGCCCAATGAAGGTCTAGAATTGACATTGTCAACCAGACGTGAATGGACACTGGACCTGTGAGAATTCCAGCCCTTAATTTTAAGAAGTAGCCTTAGAGCATGACACAGTATGGAAAGCAGGAGACTTTGAAGAATTTGAAAATTCTCACCGGTCAGTGATGAAATTAAAGCCTGACATCCTGCTCATCCTCCCCAGCCTCATTATTTAAATGACGCCTTATTAGAACATTGACCATCAAGTGACATTAATTTCATATCAGTATGGCCTATTTGTCTGGCATGAAGTGACATTGCAAAATTCATTACAAGAACCACTCTTGCTTCGTGATTGAGAGAATTGTGAAGTTGTCTTGCATCCAAGAAGCCAACGGGACGGATGTGCCAGAAGCACTGGGCAGGAGAGTCAAATCCGGGTAGCAGCTCCATTTCATTCCAAATGAGATGACTTTATGCAAATCATTTCTCTTCACTTAGCTTCTGTTGCCTTACTGGCAAAAAGAGGCCAGACATTTGGTAACTGCCCTCCAAGTCTGAACATCTGTAACATTTAGTAATTGATGGGACTGAAGCAGGGAGCCTCAGAGGTGATGGTGGACCTCAGGTGAGAGCGGGAAGGAAAAGCCCAGATCTGTGGAGTATGGATATTAAACAGTTCTAGATACGTTTTTAAAAATATTTTTATTTATTTGCAAGCAGAGAGAGAGAGAGAGAGAGAGAGAGAGAGAGAGAGAGAGAGAGAGAGAGGAGACAGACAGAGAACACCAACCACTGCAGGCAAATTCTGGACACATGTACCACTGACTGCATCAGCCTTATGTGGGTCCTGAGGAATCAAACCCAGATTACTAGGCTTTGCAAGCAAGCACCTTAACCACTAAGCCATCTCCACAGTCTCTAGAGATTTCTAAGCGTGCACATCTTCATTTGTTTCACTGTGTCCAGCCTCTGAGACTGTTAGCATTGGAAGGCATTTGGTGCATGTCTCAATACCTATATTCATCTCCCACCTGCTGACTGATATCACTTGAGTTATGCTTGCTGATCTTAAGTAAACCATGAATGATTACACCATCGACTCCTTATCCGCTAGACAAATATATCCTATCTCATTAAAGTGCTAATACTTTCTCCTTTCTTTTTGTCCTCATCTGATAACGATGCTTCCTACATGAGGGAAAGCCACTGGGTGGGTGTCTCAAGAGTTCTCATGGCCGTATTTACTTGCTACCAGAAAGGCTACCCTGATACCACATACTCTGGTTCCTTGCCTCATACCATAGATGCATAAAGTGCTCTGTGCTAAGACTTATCCCTCCACTGTCTCCACCAGATCCCACTCACCTACACAGAAGCTTTTCTCTGGAAAGTTCTCCAATCTTGTCTACCTCACTCAGTTCTGTTTAGTCTTACGTGGTCCATTACCATCTGTGCACAAACACACCACTATGGCTCCTGTCATGGTTTGACCAAGGTGTCCCCCACAAACAAATGAATGTGTTCTGATAGATCCATCCTCAGCTGGTGGCAATTCGGGAATTAGAACCTCATTAGAGCTGTGTTGTTGGGGTGGTCTTTTGGGGGTTATAAGCCAGCTCCCCCTTGCCAGTATTTGGCACACCTTCTTGCCGCTGTTTGCAGTGCTGTGGCAGAGGTGATGTCCAGCCCTCTGCTCATGCCATCGTTTTCCCTGCCAGGATGGAGTCTCCCCTCGAGTCCATAAGCCAAATAAACCCATTCCTCCACAAGCCGCTTTTGCTTGGGTTCTTTCTGCGCAGCAACTAGAAAGGTGACTGCAACAGCTCCCGTCTCACAAAGAAAATGTCTCACTTTTCTATCTACTGTTTTCTGCATGGATGGGGTGCATACAGGCATGTGTATATGTTCATGTGTGTGTGTGTGTGCGTGTGCGTGTGCGTGTGCGTGTGTGTGTGTGTGTGTGTGTGTGTGTGTGTGTAGGCCAGACATTGATTGATGTGAGGCATCTTCCACAATCACTCTCCACTGTAGTTTTTGAGGCAGGGGCTCTCACTAGACACTGATCTGATGAGTCGAGCTGGCTGACTTGCCTCCAGGGATCCACCTGTCTCTCTCCTGACCCCTGGGATGGTGCAGCATTTATGTGAGTTCGGGGAATCTAGACTCAAGCCTTCACACTCACAGCAAGCGCTTCACCAACCGAGTCATCACCTCAGCCAGCCCTACTTACAAATCTTTGCTTTATAGCAGAGCTCCCTGTAAGAGCTATATACACTTTCTATCTCCAATTACCCTTCTCTCGTTTTCTTAAATATCACCTTAACTAGAATTTCACCTGTTCCATTACATTCCACTATACTCCTAGCTTATAAAGGCTGGTGAAGACCTCCAAATTGCTGACAGTGATTGTGAATTCTTGGTTTTTATCTGACTTCAATCCATCAGCATCTCTTCCTTCAGTTTCTTCGCTTAGCTTCCATGACACAAGACTCTTGGATCCAACTTCCATTTTTATTCCTTCCACATTTCTCCAACCATCACTGCAATTTCTTCTTTGGGATATCATACAAGACTGTGTCTGAATTTTACCTTATGTATACTTTTACTTAAACACCATATAAATACTAATCACTCCAAACTTTCATCACCAGCTGAGACTCCCCTGAACTGCAGACCCAGATATACAGTTGCTTATTAATATTTGGGTAGGTAAGAGAATTATTGATTTGTAAGCACTTTGTGTATGAGATTGAGAGAGAGAGAAAGAGAGAGAGAGAGAGAGAGAGAGAGAGAGAGAATAGCTATATCAGGGCCTCTTAACACTGCAAACAAACTCCAGATGCAAGTACCACATTGTGCATCTGGCTTTATGTGGTTAGTGGGGAATAGAAACAGGCTGGCAGACTCTGCAACAAGTGCCTTTAACCACTGAGCCATTTCCCCAGCCCAAGAATTATAGACTCAAACTATCCTAAAATAAACTGTTGATGGCCTGACTTTTAAAATCTTTCCCATCTCAATAAGGGCTACTTTATCCTCCCAAATGTTCACCCCAAAGTCATCACTTATCCACCCCCCATACCACCAACAAATCCCATTAATTTTGTCTTCAGAATATATCACGAATAAAGTCACATCTCACCACAACCACCCTACCTACGTTAATACCATGTCTAAGGAGGACAATCTCCTTCTCGCTGCTTTTCTATTACCATCTTTGCTTCTATAGGATTACCGTCACTATAGCAACCTAAGTGGCTCTATTAGGAGGTAACTCAGGTGAGGTCATTTCTGTGCTTAAAATCTCCCTTCTCACTCAGGTAAGACAGCAGGATCTTCTCTATGGCTACGAGGAGCTCTGTCAACTCCTCCTGCAGCATTCTCCTTTCTTTTCTCATCCCCTCTTTCTTTTTTTAAATTTTTGTTTTTATTTATTTACTTACAAGCCTAGAGTGATAGAGAAAAGAGAGACAGAGAGAAAGAGAGAGAGAATGATGCTCTAAGGGCTGCGGCCCCTGCAAATGGACTCCCCACGCATACAGCACTTTGTGTATCTGGCTTTATGTGGGTACTGGAAAATCAAATCCAGGTGGCTAGGCTTTGCAGGCAAGAGCTGTAACTGCTGAGCCATCTCTCCAGCCCTCATCCCCCCTCTGTCACTCAGCTCTGACACCCTGCCATGCTGGTCTCTTGGCTCCTGAAATATGTTCTATCCACTGCTGCTTTTGGATTCCAGAACCAAACTATTTTCTTTGCCTGGGGTTCTGCCATAGCTTTCTTCTCTGCATGCTTCGTGGATAACTAAACCACCATATTCCCAGATATGCCTCCATGGCTTCTTACTTTAAATTTATAATTACCATCCACACATCATTCCCTTTGTTCCATTGCTCTTGGTTCGCGTCTCCCCACATACTGCTATCCTTTTACTATACTATACACCATATGAAATATGTATTCTTCTCACTAGAATGCAAGCTTTACAGAGATTTTGAAACTTTGTTTTGTTGATTACTGTATTCCCAGAAACTAAAACATTTCCTGGCCCATAGTTGGCACTCAGTATTATTTAATAACTATTTTCTGAAAATGGTCAAATATTATAGTTTACTATAATATAAATATTAATAATAGTATAATAAGATAATAAATATTATTATCTGCTCTACTTTAAATTGGGAAGATAGATATGGAAGGGACTAGTTCTTTTATCTAAGTATTTTATATGCAGGGCTGTGGTTTTATTTCATTTTGTATAGCGGAGTGCCCTTAAACTTGAAGCCGGGTAAGACTGATGTGGAATTCGAGTCATGTCACCTGTCACCTCAATAGTCTTAAGAAAAAAAAATTTTGAGCCAACTCTGAAATTGATGTAATGAGGGAGCCAGTTAGCTCTTCGAGGTTTTGGAGAAAATGATATGCATTGATTTATATCAAGCAGGTAGCGCGATGTCAGGTACAGAATGTCTTCTCAACCCAAGTTGTTTGGAATGTTTGAATTGCATGAATTAATCAGGTGTGCTCAGGCTCATGTAAGGTTTAATACTTAACCCCTCTCTCCCCAAGAGAGCACTTTGATCCTAAGAAGAAAGTCTTCCAGGAGAGATTTCCAGTATCAGCAATAAAGAAGGAGATTTTCGTTGTTGGTGGAAGGAGAGGCAAAGGAGAGGGGTGGGGTGGGGAGGGCATCTCCCTGGACTCCCCACACTCCATGGGAATCCAGTCTCATTAGAACCTTCCATGTCCACATGTCTAGATGCCTTAATAGAGTGAGAGACTCTCTCGAGAGCCCATCCGTGACTTCTGCGATACAGCGGCAGACTGTCTGAAGATGAAAATCCGAACAGCATGTCCCCCACAGAGATAAATGCTAGAAGTGAGAAAAGACAAGCAAGCGAGGGAAGGGCAGGGTGAAGAGAAAGAAATGAAACAAAAACTAGCCATCACTTCTGGTATAATAATTGTATTAATACTTGACTGACTCACATGCATACCTTGTGGCATGTTAAATGAGACATTTCAGATTGTAAATCCGAGGGAAAATGAGCAGACTTGGCCCGAGCAGTAGGGATTCACCAGCAGGCAGCAGTTGGCATACAGAGGTTCATATTCTCCAGCCCACACACGTAGAGACACCCTGGCTCCCAACATCCCCCTTCCTTTAATAAGCCAATAAATATTGATTTTGACCTGGTTGCCACTTGTTCTCCTAACATCTTCTTTCATTCCACAGCTTCTTGAAACTATAAAAAGCTAATTTCCAGATTCCCAGCTTGGCTAGAAGGGACTCAGTTTTTCAATCAGATCTCCCAGAGCTCTGATAGCAATCATTATGAATGAGAAAAGGCATTTTGTATTCTTCCCTGTTAGCTGGCGGACAGAAGAAGCCGGGCTAGTTACCTGCTGAGGATGGGTTGAAATTAAAACGCTTGTACCTGCCCCTCACCTTGGGAGGATCACAGAAAGCATGGGCAGAAGCTGCCTGACATTCAAAAGAAGGGTCAGCAGGCATTGAAACGTGCAGCTTCCAGACCAAACTCATGATCAAATGCTAAAAACGATCCTCATTTCGCCCTGCCAGGATTCTATCTCCAGCAATGAAGTTGTGAAGAACAGGATTTGAACAGCATTCATAATGACTAAGCTGGGGTTTTAGAAAAACATGACTATAAGAAGAAACAACCTATTTTGAAGCAAAGTTTCCCTTCCTTGGAGTCTCAGAAATTGATAAGAATGCATTAAGGTACATATGAGCCACAGACAAGAATGGTGAAGACCAAGTTTCCTAACTCGGAGGCATTTCACTCATTAGAAAATAGAAGGATGTGTATTTCAGATTCCTCACATTTTGGGGGGGTTGTGGCCCTCTTAGAAATTCTGATGATAGTTAAAGAGGAATGTCCTAAAAAAAAATTCAAACACATGTACAACTCTAGCTATATTTCAGAGATTGGCCATCCTCATTAACCTCTTATATCCCGAGATGAGGCTAAAATTCGCATCATATACATGTTCCTGTGGCTCTCAAGCTGCCTCTTTGGAAACACATTATATGGTTAAAGTATGCATTTCCCAATTTAGTTTTGTCACAGAATAATATTGCTAAATAAACAAATAGATCAATGAGTTTAACAGTGCCTGCAAGGCAGAGGGGAAGAAGCAGACATAGCTAGAGTATTTTGAATCCACTTGCATGTAATAGGCATGGTACCAAAAAGTCCAGGTAGGCTGGAACCATTAGGCAAGGTATCAGGATAGGATTTGAACTACACCTGGAGAAATGCACAGGAATTCTACGGGTATGTCAAAGACATGAGCAAATGGTGTCTCCAAATCAGACACAGAAATAAGGACCTCGTGCTCAGAGAAGGGAGTGATGTCCCAGACATGGGTGTCCAGGTGACAGTTGTCCTCTGTCTTAGCAAAGGACCTTTAGGGTGTCTGACATCAAGAAAATCTACAAAGATTGTGGTTGGGATGCAGGCAGGAACGAAGGAAACCCCATTGCAGTGATAAGTCTCTCCTCTCGTTCTGCTTTGCATTGTGTTGTACTAGCCTTTGGGAGGAGAGGACAAAACATCTGATCAAAACCAGCTGTCGGGAGGAAAGAGTTCATTCTGGCTTACTATATAGGGGGAGGGGCTTCATGATGGCAGGGGAAGGATGGCAGAGCAGAAACTGGCCATCACTTCTTGCCATAGCAAGCTGGCAGAAAGTGAACTGAGCTTTAACAGGGTGTGGCTGACTACCCTTAAGCCCACTCTGAGCAACACACCTCCTCCAATAAAGTTCCACAGCCCCCCAAAAAGTTCTACCAGCTGAGAACCAAGCTTTCAAACCTCAGGTGCCTGTGGGGGCACTCTACACTCAAACCACCATCCATTTTGTGACCAGGACCCATCCTCAGGAAACACAACACTCATTGGATGAACCCAGCCCACCCACCAGTCTGGGTGAGCCAGACATACATAAGGAGCCTGGAGGCAGTGGTGAGAGTGAACCCCAGGAGGAGGCACCTGGGCATTGGAATTTCTCTCTTGAAAACTCACCAATCCATTTCCTTTTGAACGAAGAAGGAACAGGGACACAAGGTGGATATTGGAAAGATAAAAAACAACCAATTTGCTGGGTGTGGTGTCTCCCAGCACTCAGGAGGCAGAGATAGGAGGGTCATCATGAGTTCCAGGTCACCTTGAAGACTACAGAGTGAATTCCAGGTCAGCCTGAGCTAGAGTGGGACCCTACCTCAAATAAAAAAAATCCAACAAATTTCAGAGTGATTTTGAAAATTTGAGCAAGGTACCTAAATGATCTCAAGCCTGGTACGTCATCTACATAAGTAGGCATGGGAATCATCACTAAGTATGAGGGGGATTAATGAGAATATTCAGGAACCCATTTAACTTGGTGCCCTGTGGACGCTGAAAACTGTCTTTCATCATTGCTCCACAGAATTCTTG
Source organism: Zapus hudsonius (assembly GCA_004024765.1). Taxonomy (NCBI): domain Eukaryota; kingdom Metazoa; phylum Chordata; class Mammalia; order Rodentia; family Dipodidae; genus Zapus; species Zapus hudsonius. The sequence continues at coordinate 6,349 of PVHP010032601.1, read as the reverse complement.
TAATTACATATGTTGGCTGGATATGGAAGGAAAGATAGGACACCCAGATGTCCTTAACTTTCAACTGCAGATGTTTCCAGCGTAGTTCTATAACCTGATGGCACAGAGGGGAGAGAAGAAAGCAAATGCTGGGGAATCTATGAACACTAGAGAGAAAGCATGGCCAACTAGCTTTGTAGGAAGCTAACCTTCCCCATCGCCTTTCGAAGAATCCTAACCCAAGCTTACTATTTCTCAAAGCCTGGGATTTCTTTTCCTTTATTCTTTTCTCACCTCCTCTTTAAAGCATAGAGCAACATTTTGTCTTCAGGAGAGGTCTCTCAGATAGGCACAGGGGGCTTCCCTCCACCCTCACTGACCATTCCTACTGACCCTTGAACCTGCTGTTTGAGTGTGTTTACCCAGCCTCCAACCAACCCAACGTAATGAAGACCCGTTGCACCCATATGCCTCGAAGCTTTGAAAGGACTTTGGACACTGAGTTCTGCATCTGTGATGCACCCACACTTTTCCTTCCATGCTTCTAGAAACAGGATGTTTACCTCGAAACAATGGTGAAGGTCTGTCCCATGGCTGGACGGAGTGGTGATAGCTTGTCACAGACCCTTTAATTGTTCCCCGCCATTTCTGAAGGAGGCAACTAACTCAGGAGAGACCCTTCCATGGTCTTTGTTCCTTTGTTCTCTCCCTTCCCTCTGACACTGAGATGATGGGAATGTGGGTGATCACTAGAAACCCCTTAGGAAGTGGGGGGTCTACATTCCTCGGTGGGCGTGCTCTGCCAGGATGGATCATTCTCATTAGAAACAAACACCCAAACTGCAGCTCTCCTCAGAACTGCTCACTACTTAACAGCCCAGGAATAATTATAAAAGTCTCATCTCGTCTTAAAAGCTTTCTTAAACAGTGAAAACTGCACACAGACGCAAAGGTACTTTGTTGAAAGCAGGCCCCAGCCTAGAATAAATAAGACGATAATACCTTGTCTTATCATTGGTAGCTAAAGAACAGAGACTTGGGCTTAGGATGTATGTTCATAATGATTTTCTATCATTTTGATCTGTCAGTATACAGCATTTTTTTTTTTGAAATCAGCAAAGACGGACACTATCAAAAACATACGGAGTGTCAAGCGAGACATAATCAGCAAACCAGGGGATATTGTGCATGTACAAGGCTGGCGATCACTCACAAAGATGTTGATGTTCTTATGTCTATTCATTTATCTGCTGAATCAAAGGGTTAGTAGAGAGGGAGGGGGAGGGAGGGGGAGCCTAGGCATGATTAACAATAGGTGCAAGGCAGGATGAGCTAGATTAAACTGCTCCATATGCAAATTATACAAGTCTGATTGCATCAAACCATGCAGGGTTTAATGAGGATGGTAAGATGCCTTTATCTCTGCTTGGCTATGTTCCTAAAAGGAAGGCTGTTCCCAGATAAAGCACAGTTTAATAAGGAGATTTTTCATTACAGAGTCGATGAACATTTGCATATCTGTCCTTAGCTTCAGGCCTCCTCTGTTTCACCCTGAGTCTCTTTCCATCTCGTTGTCAAATGCCCACCCTTCACACCCACCAGCCTATCTGATCTATGTGGCTATCTGATTCCTCGTTTATATGTAGATATATATATATATACACGCATAGATATGTATATATGTATTTGTAAACTGAAGACAGTAAACATCCACTGTTTGCATATATTTAGGAGTGTGAGTACTCAATGCAAATTACAGTCCTACATAGACGAGATTAAAGACTTTAAAATATGATTTGAAAAGTTATTGTCTCAGAGAAGTTTCCATTTGTATATTATAGTGCCTTGCTTTAAGAATTCTTTAAATGGTTATTTGAATGTGTTCTGGTAATTTACTATATATATAACTTTACGTTCATTTTCCGGAATGCTTTGTTGGCTTTCAGGATCCCAGCTTTGGAGTCTGAGGCCCGGCTTTACTTCCCATGAGCATCTGATCACTCCCAGATGAGCTAATACTGTGCTAAATCAGTGCTTTACAGAACACCAAGTGGTATAAGAAGCTATTTCTGCACGTGTTTTCCGCAATTGAATGCTCACTGACAGCTAAAACCCTGTGTGATTTGTTTCCAGTTCCTGCTCCTAATAATAAGCCTTAGTATTGTTTGATTAATGAAATTTATTACAATTGATATTTTAGACGGGCTGCAGTGATAGGATGGGGTGGGGTTAGTTACAACTGTCAAACAATCAGTTGCATAGTTTAAGTGTGAAGTGAATTCTATTTGACTAATGTATACCACAATAATGTCATCACCACAATCAAGACAGAGCACAAGTCACTGTCCCCAAAGCCCTGCATCCCCTTGGCTCTCCCTTCCTCTGCCCTCCTTCCCCTGTGTCTTGCTGTGTCGTGTTGCACACCACTTCCACAATTTCCAATGAATGACATCATAAACTAGGTCTTTTTATTTGCTGTTTTTTAGCCTACATATTTATCCTGACATTCATCTATGTTATGGTATGTATAAACAATTTATTGTCTTTAAGGTTGAATAACACTATACCATATGAATATGCCACAATTTTGTACACACGCACCACTTTATGATCTGGGATAAAGCTACTGAATCCAGAGCGTTCAATGTCTAGACAAGCCTTTCTATGATCCCTTTTTCTTAGAGTAAAATGGTTGAGTCATAGCTTAAGTATGTGTTGTTCATGAAAAAGTGCTTATATATTTTCAGAAGCACCTGATAACAGCTTCAATTTTTTTCCCATCTTCAGCATGTTATTATTGGCAAGCATCCTAAAGTTCATCATTGTAACAATGTGCAGTGGGTCTTTGTATGAATCAGGATTCTCAAGAGACACAGACTCAACAGGAAATAAATATAGATAGGTGAGTAGGTAGGTGGTATATATGATTTGTTGGAGGAATGGGTTCACAATATAATTATGGAGACTTCTGAAAGCTGGAGACCTCAAGATACTAGTGACATATCGCATAGTCCAAGTTCAAAGGCCTCAGGGAAACCATAGGTGTATCTCTGGAGGTCTGGGAATCCAGGAGGCTGCTAGTCTTGCATCCTGGAATCCAGAGACCAAAAAGCCTAGAATTCTGATTTTTAATATCCCAGGGCAGAAGAAAGACTGTCTCATATCCAAAGGAGAGAAAGGAAAATCTCCTTTCTGTGGTTCTTATTCCCCAGCCAGTGGGGTCTCTGTCCTCACCTCCACTTCTCTCCACACTGAGGGCAGATCCTCCCCACTCAGTCCACTGGCACACACCAGGCCCCTCAGGAAATACCTAGGACTAATGCTCTCCCAGTTCTCTGGACAGCCCTTAATCTAGTCAAGTTGACAACTACAATTAACCATCAGATTCTTCTTTCTCTCATCTCTGAAGATGAAAGCTAAGGCTATTGATTTGAGAATTTCCTTCCTAATAGAAGTATTTAACATGATAATCTTAGCTATAAATATACCTTTACATCCCACAACTATTGATGTTTTGCTTTTAATTTTTTTCTATATTAGACTTCTTTCTAATTCCACTTCAAATTTCTTCTTTGAACCATGAGTTATTTAAAAGACTGTTAGCTTCTGAACATTTGAAGATTTTCCAAAGCTCTCTCTGTTACTTGTTTCTAAAGTAATTAAAAATAATATTAACAATTCAATTGTGCAAAGCAAATCTACTTTGGGTTACTTGAATCCTTTTAAGTGTACTAACTTCTTATGGCCTAGAATATGGTAAATACTTTATGTCACTTGAAAATAATGAATATAGGGGCTGGAGAGATTGCTCAATGGTTAAAGATGCTTGCATGCAAAGCCTGTCAGCCCAGGTTCAAATCTCCAGTACCCATGTTAAGCCACATGTACAAAGTGGCACCTGATGTACCCATACACTCATTCTCTCTCTTTTTCTCCCATCTCTGTCTTTCTGTCTGCTTCTGTCTCTCTCTCTCTCAACTACATAAATAAAATTTTAATAAAGAAAATAATGGATATAACGCTTACATTGGGTGCTGTTCTATAAATACCAATTTGACAGAGTTGGTTGGTGTCGACTTCACATCTTCTGAGTGCTTACTTATTTTGTATCTTGTTCTACTAATTACTGAGAAGGGCACTGAAGTGTCTGACTATACTTCTGTATGACCATAAGTATTGTATTCTTATTCTATACTTATGGATTTTTCTGTCTTTCCCTGTACCTCGATCAGCTTTGGCTTCATGTGTTCTGAAGTTCTGTAACCGGACACATGTGCATTTTGCACTTTATGCCTCCTGATAAATTATTATTAGGAAATGTTTTTCTTTGGTCTTCAGCAGTCTTTGCTTTGAAATCTATTTTGTCTGAAAATAATGTGCTCACTTCAGATTTTCTTAGATTGTTATACTGCTTTATATTATTTACCACGCTTATATTGTTTTCAGTCTTCTGTTTTATTATCTATTTTCTTCTTACATTAAACTGTCTCTTGCAAGCAGCCTCTATTGGGCCTGACTTTTGTACCCACTCTGCAATTTTTTCCGTGGTGTTTAGCTGTGAACGTGGACCATCATTCACAATATGCTTTAGTCTCTCGCTTTGCTGCTTCTCTCCCATTGCCTCCATCTGTTTTTTGTTCTCACTTTTCATTGGGCGAATTTCACCATTTTACTTTAGCCGTGGTAGTAATTTACAGCTGACATATTAAATCATCACAGTCTCCTAAAGTGATATTGAGATCCAAGCATGTAGCAGCAACCTCTTAATAGTCCAACATTGTTGCTTCTCCCATCAGGCCATCATCATGCTGGTGTGGTTGAATGTTTATTTTCATATACATTGATATTTACTTTCGTGTAAGCACTCTGTTGTCTTTAAGGAGGCTTAGAGAATAAATAAAAACACCCATGTTCACCCATGCAGGTACTATTTCTGGTTCTCTTCGCTTCTTTGTAAGAATCTGTGTATCCATTCCATATTATTCTTCTGATGAAAAGACGGTTGGCATTTTGACATTGTTCTGAGGGTGGTAAATCCTGTGTAAAGATGTCCCTATTTCCATTTTGTTTTTTGAAAGATATCGAGCATAAGAGTTCGGGTCGACTTTTTTCAGCATTGAAAGACAGTGCTCTCCCTCATCTACAGGGTGTCTGGGCCTCAGGAAGAGCCCAAGAATGCCCAGCAGAGGAGGTAAGCAGAAGTCCAGCTTCCAAACCAGTATGTGGGATCTTTGACAGGAGGGTCTGCAGCAACTCCAGCATAGGAGAGCTGGAGTCGAAAGACTAAGACTGAGACCAGTCACAGGGTGGAAATTAGAATCCACTCTCTCCCCTGATTGGCTGAGTCCTGTGCTTCTGTTTGCAGCCTACCATCCGAACACCCTCATGAGAATAAAATGTTCAAGACATGATAGGTACATAACATTTAAATGGAATTTTAATGCCATGTTCTGTACACTTCCAGCCTGCTGAGGATTTTCCTGTCATCAATGCATGATTGATAATTGATGATTGATAATCAAGGCCTTGGCATACTCAAAGGACAAACAGAAACAAATACCTGTGCCATCCAACACTGCTTACTGGACCTTCTGGTAAGCTCTGCTCTACTGCTACAGGTAACAGTACCTAAACTGATATCAGGCAGTATCTGGACTGGGCTAAGCACACCAGAGTGAGCGTGCACCATCTCCACCAAAATCTTCCTCCATCCCAAGAGAGTACATAATTAATGAACATGGATTTTGAGAGCAATTCATGTATTTTTTAAGGTGTTTGGTTTTTAAAAACCATTTTTTTAAAAAAAATTTAAAATATCTTATTTATTTATTTATTTGAGAGAGAGTGAGAGTGAGAGAGAGATAGAGAGAGAGAGAGGCAGATAGAAAAAGAGAGAGAGAATGGGTGCTCCAGGGCTTCCAGCCACTGCAAATGAACTCCAGACACATGCACCTTGTGCATCTGTCACTATGTGGCTACTGAGAAATTGAACTCTGGTCCTTCCACTTTGCAGGCAAGTGCCTTAACCACTGAGACCAGTTCTTTGGGTTTTGTTTGTTTGTTTGTTTTGTTTCTTTATGGGTGAGGATCTTGGTGTTAATTTGCAGCAAGAGGTATAATTCAACTGAGCAAATCAATTTTATTCCTTTAGATTTTGTCCCTGAGTTATTAAATTTTTTTTAAATTTAATTGCACTCCAAAAAGTTATTTCTGTGATATTATCCTATCAGAGTTCACAAGCATATAGAAAGCTCAGTCAAGAAACCTATAAAGAAGAATCAAAATTCCCCAGCAAGAGAAACTACATTTTCTGGGTGACTATTGGCTTTAAGCCCAAGACATAGTAAGAGGGGTTTATTGCATTTATTCA
>PVHP010032600.1:0-20176 GCA_004024765.1 Zapus hudsonius | reverse complement strand
GCTTTTGCCTCCTCACCCTATAAAATTCCCCCACCCCAGCCTGTGGGCGCGCTTGTCCTCCCAGAGACTAAGTCGCCCCAGGTACCTGTGTATCTGAATAAACCTCTTGCTGTTTGCATCCGCAGAAGTGGTCTCTCGCTGTTCCTTGGGAGGGTCTCCGCAGATTAAAGGACATCTCAAAGTGAGGGTCTTTCAGTATTATTTTCCCATGGGTCAGTCCTGAACAGAATTTGAAGTATCTAATTCTAGGCACTTCATAATTTGTTTGGTCTAAGACTTAAATGAGTTTGTTGCCATTTCATAAATTTTATTTTTGCTTTACTTTAGTCATTGAGGAACAACAACTCAGTATAGACTGATGAGCACAGGAATCCAGAGACTTCAAACAAAAGAAGTTTCTTAGAGTTTCAAGCTGACTGCAGTAGGGTGAATGGAGTATAATTGGGAACGGGTATTAAGTAAACATATTTTGCTATATTGAGTGCTTGAGGATAATAGAAAAGCAGGAGGTAGAGGATGTCCTTTCTTGAGATGGAAACACAGCCAATCATCCAAAGGCCTCTGGCCTTGAAAGCTGTGTGAGGACAGGTTCCCTGGCCCTTGGTCAGTGCCTTATTAACGATGGATGTTGACTTGAACTATTTTAGGAAGTTTGTGTAACCGAGGATATCTGTGTATCTTAAATAGAATCATTTAACATTGTGTTTCATTTTCATTCTTAAACTTAGCTGAGTTCTAAGGGTTTGGAGCTATGTGACTTAGGAAAAGTGACTAAATTTTGAGCTTAAATGATCTCTTTACCAATGAAGAAGTAAAAACAATTTCCCAGAGCTGTGGGAAAAATATGTAAATTCCTTAGTGTTGTATCTGTTCAATAGCACAAAATCTATAAAGATAGTTCTCCTGTCTTTCAGCTCAGAGCAGCTTCGAGAGAAGCAGGGCACCTTGCTCCTTTGCTGTGACATTTCCTGATCAAGCCCTTCACAGTGATCACGTGGCAGCAGGAGCTCATCTTCTACAGAACTGGCCTGGTGCAAGAGGAAATTGCCTGAAAATTTCCCTCCTCCTTCTACTGAGAGAGAAGCATCAGGGAGAATCTGGGAGTCAGCAAGAGACAAGAATAGGAGGACCAGGGAAGCTATAATTGTGAGTTCTCCTGCTTCCCACCAAGCCTTTCCTGTTCTCTTTTCCATCCACATAGTATGAGAATGGGGAAGGGTAGGATTTGCTGCCAACAATTTATGATCATTGTGAGAGAGGATCTCTTCACAAGGGAAAATACTGGAACAGTAGAGAGAAGATGGCAAGCACCCCCTGTTGACACCCGCAGGATCCTGAGCACCGGGTTTGAATGTGTGCGTGATACTCAATCCCTGTCGGTGGCGGCGCTGGTCCAGAAGGTTGTGGAACCTTCGGAAGGTGGAGCCTGACTGGAGAAAGTGCATCAATAGTGGTTGGCACTTGAGGTTTTAGAACCTTGAGCTACTTGTGTTCACTTCCCACTTGCTGACTCTGGTAGTAAACCAGCTCTGCTCTGGGTCTGTCCTGTAATAACTTCCCCACCATGAAGAACTGGACCCTGCAACTGTAAGCCCAAACAAGCCCTTCCTCCCTACTCTGATTTCTGTCAGGTATTTTGGCTCAGCAGTGACATAGTAACCACTCAGTGTCTGTGAGGGGACAATGCCTCAGGATACACCTTCTCACCCTGTGGCTCTTGCAGTCTTCCTGCTCCCTCTTCAGCAAAGTTCCTGGAGCCTGACCTACAGTGAATACCAGGAACCCTGCAGAAGAGGGCCCTCAGGAGAATGGGGGCAAAGAAGAAGTACAGCTTGATGGGAATCTGGCCAATATACAATATGTTCACCTAGTAAAATTCACAAAATAGTATTCTAGAGAAATGGTAGATGGGTATAGTCACCATTTATTGAAGCATTGTCCATGCGGCAGTGGAAGAAGCAACTCTAGCATTCAACTTTGCTCTCTTTTATTCCTCTTTTACATTTTAGGTGCCAACGTTCTACTTCCTTAGTTCCCATGTTTCCTATATTCCTGTATTTTCTTTGTGTTAAATGTGTATGCCTTGAGCTTCACCGACAGAATCAGTACACAATCAGTACCACAAGAAATTTTGATTCTGAGAAATGTCTTCCCATTTTGAAAGTGTTCTGAAAAAAAGTTTTAAAAAGTGTTTGAATAACATCCTTTATGTGCTCAACATCTTTGTAGATTTTCTTATTATTTTCATTCCCATATCTATAGATTGGTTGAGAATCTTTTTATGTTTCTCATTCATTTTTCACTTCCCCAGAATCCATTCAGACCACCATCAGTTTCAAGGTGTCTAGTGGAAGGCAGTTTGTTGACAAGGCCAGGAAAGGGGAGGAAGGATGACTTCTTGAAAGTTTCAGTGGCCTTAATTCCCAACCTTCCTCTCAGACATGAGTGCCCCTTTAACACTGAATTCCCTAAGAATCCATCTTTGCTTGTTTCTATTTCCTCCCAGGCAGGGCATGATTCTGCTTCATCTCCCCCACCACATCTAACCCAATTATCCTAGCTGGAGCAGCTTAGCCAGGGAGAACCAGGCCGCAAAGTGAGTACTGTGGATTGACTCTTCCACCAGCACAACAGTACCTAGGAAATTGGAGATCAAATGACAGACCTTGTCCCTGATGGTTTCTTTTTTTAATGTCTATTTGATAAATAAATGCCCATGTGCTGGCACACTTATTTTGCTCGAATGCTGCCCTATGTGAGGATTTCATCACCATTGACAAGAGATGAGCTCACTTTGGATTTCAAGATTTAGCCCACCAGACCCTTAGCTCACCTTCAGGCTTGTTTCCCCAGCATCCAGCTGTCCTGCCACCAGGCACTCCGTCACACTTGACTCTTCCAGTAGTCCAAGATCACCACCCAGTCTCCCCTGTGGGAAGGAACATTACCATCACCACCAGATAAGGTATGGTGCAGTCCTTGAAACCCTATGACACTCTGTGACCTTTGACTTCATATCATTTGGGTTTATCTAACATCTTTGTTTCTGCTTAGCCAAAAACATCCTAGCATGTCTTCCATCTCCCACAGCCCCAACAACTCCCCAAAATAATAGCAGCTACCATTTTACCATGTTCAAGGCATCATTACAAGAGCTTGGTAAGCATTTACTCATTAAATGCTCCCAGTATCCTCTCATGCTGTTACTGTTTAAGCCTGTAGCAATGTGTATCTTCCTAACATGAAAATTACACCCACTGTTCTCTTCCTTGGGACATTTCCCTAGGGCCCCTCATGCTTATTACAAAAGCCTAGTGTGCATTGTATCCGCATCCCTTCAGTTACCTCATAAAGAATCATAGCATACAGTGGTATAGTGAATATCCAAGTAAGTCCTATTTTTAGACTTATTGTTATTTTGCTCAATATTTTCTAAATCGATTTACCATAGAAAAAACTTTTTAGCAGAATGCCTTTTGGACTTGGTAGCATAAATATAATGAGTCATGGGATTCTGACAGCAACTTCTATTTCTTCCAACTAAGACCTCATTAAAACCTTCAGCTTGTCTGGAAAGAAGTTTGTGTTCAGGATATATATATATACATATATATATATATATATATATATATATATATATATATATATATATATGTGAAACTTTTCTAGAATTTGCTGGTCTGTAATGGGAAGCCAAATTTTCATATGGCAGTCCTTAATTGTAGTATCCATGGGTAGCTTATCAAAAGCTTATTTTCAGGGCATGGGCAAGAAGCCTTGAAAGGCAGATCTTCTTCCTGCCCAGAGGGGGGTGGGCTCTGGGTGTTGTATGCTTCAACACTTGGCCTCTAATTAGTGTGATCTGTTTGCTATCTGCTGTCTGGGTTCTGGGTGATCTGTTTTCTCTTATGATGCAGGGAGGATGGACCTTCAATCTCTTTTTGGCAGGAAGCACAGCTTCCTGATACAAATCTAAACAAGGAAACCCATTTCTCTTTAGGCAGAATCACAGATACCTGGGTTTGAACACTTAGATACAGCAGTTTAGGGAAATAGGGGAAGGGATGAGGTTATCTTTGCACAGTGTTCCTAAAGATATTTGCCTCTATTTGAATGCAAAATAGATGAGAAAACATGTCACTGAATTATGCTCTTTATTGTCCAACTGTAATCCCTCACACAGACAGAACAAGCCCACATCTGGGGGGGGGGGCAGAAGAAAGTAAGAAACCATTACAAGTCATTTGATAATAGCTACTATCATATTCACCCTACTCTGTTTTAGTGGCAGTCAATTTAAACATTTCTTTTATCCACTTAGCACCTGGAATGCATTTACCTACATTTTTGTAAGTTTGTACTAGCATCCATTTCATAAAGTGATATGATATCATAAAGGAAAGAATTTTTATAACTATAGTTATCTACTTGGGCTGCTCTTCTGAGGTACCATTGTAAAACAGCAAATGTACATAGGACATTTCCGCAATCATGAAGTGTTCTGGAACCTGCATTGCTGAATACAGGAGCCAACAGTCACATGTACTTGTTGAACACTTGAAATGTGGCTAGTGTGGAGGAACAACTGGCTTTTAGATTTCATTTGGTTTGAATTAGATTTGAATTTAAATGGCTGTCTGTGGCTGTGGCCCCAATATTGAGTAGTGCAGATCCATGCAGTGTGCAGTGAAGTTAGCCACAGGAAAGTCAAAATGACTGTTGTTTTTGTTTCTCAAAGCTAATAAAATGGAAAGAAAAATACATAAATCATAATCTGTAGCCTGCAATCTGTGTTTCCTGTTATAACAGCATTTATATGTGAGTTAGCGATGTGAGAGGCACAGCAACTGCAGGTCATCAAACATTTACAAAATGTCTCCCAGACATCAAGAAAATAGCAGAGAGTGGGACAGACAAAGTTATGAAAAGTAATTGATAGCATCTGGGGCAAATTGATGATTGAATAAACAAAACAACTCAGCGAACGCTAATTAATGAAGCAAAGGAAAACATTAAGTACTCACAAGCCAAGATATTTAAATGAGTTGGGGTTTCTTTCACTCACCACAAAACTCTCAATATAAAGATAACCTAGTAAGAAAATTCAAGCCTCATGCTTGTTTGATAATTGCCCTTGTTCTTATGCCTAACTAACAGAGTTCCCCATCCAGATCCTGAGTGCATGGCTCTGGGTCCCCGAGGATTCAGAGGTTAGACCATTCAACAAAGCTGATGTCTTCCCCAAGACTCCTAAAGCTTGGCTTTGGCTTGGATTGGCCCATGTTTAACTTTTAGTCATTTGTTTCCTTATAACTTTAGCACACTGCAAAACGAAATTGAAATGTCAATAAAAAAAATATTGCCAAATACATTGGAACATTAAGAAGGCCACATGGGAGAATTTGACAACTAGTGATAAAGTTAAATTTAAAGTGACATAAATACATACAATTGGCTGAAGTAAGTATAATTTACTTGTCAATAAAACAGCCTTTAGAGTGATCATGAAATCAGGAGGTTATAAGCCATTCGCGAATGTTGAGTTATAATACTCTTTTCAAGTGGCAGAGTAAATTGTACTGGATGAAGCAAAGAAATGCAGATGGGGAAAAAATGAAGGAAACGCAAAATGTAATACAGAAGGAGAAAGTAGTTGCAAGTCTTGGAGTGAAATGGCCAGTCTCCAGCAGGAAATGGATTCTTAAATGTGAGATGTGGTTTAAATTCCAAATAACAATGTGAGGAAGGCATTGATATCACAACATGTTCTCTTACTAGATTCTTATATGATATGAGAAATATATGTGAATCAGGATAGTTGTGCAGCTTCTAGTTTTATCTCGTTGGCCCATTATTAACCAATCTTTTTTTTTAAGTCCAACATCAAAAGGATACCAAAAATAAAACTGTTCCTTTTATTTCACTGTAAAGTGACATGTTATACTTTCAACTTCTCTAACTTGAAGCATTTTTCTGGTATTGTAGCCTCAACAATATTTGATTTGATCTTATCTAACTAAATCTTCTAATATATTCATTAAGGTGCCTATGTTAAAATTCTTAGATTTACTTAATTCCTTCATTAAGCAATTTTATGTTTTTGTTAAGTACTAAAATATATTTTACTTATTTGCTACTTAGACTTTGTCCTATAACCCTCCCTTGTCTTTAGGATATGTAAGACACATATATAATGGGTTTTGTTAGGGAGTAAGTGAATTTTATTATATTGACTTAGTCCTATCCCACATATGCAAAATGATACAATGATGGGTGAATGTCACAACCCAACTACTTCTTCAAGAAATACCCAAGACTTTATTTGATTTCTGTGGTAATTTGAATGTATGTCCCCTGTAGACTCAGGTGTTTTATTAAGTTTGTAACTTGGATCTCCAGTTGCATGGCTGGAGGAGGGACAGATCCTGCAGTACAGCCCCAAGGTAGTACTGGGGACAGATCTGAATTCCAGCCCAAAGGTATAAGAGAGCAGTGTGATCTCTTGGGGTCTGCTTCCTGCCAGTTTGTGTTGCTACTTTTTGGTGTTTGCTGGCTGGTGGTGATTTCTCTATGTGTTTGGATTTATGAACAGGAGCCAGCTTCCTCTGGATTTGTAAGCTGAAGTAAATATTGTCCCTCCACTAAGATGTGTTTGGTCAGATGCTCATCTAAGCACTGTGGAGCTGTCTACAGCAGCATCACTTATTTTCAGCTATTTACCTCAGTTGAAAGTTATCTATTACACGGTTACTTGTGGGCTTGAAAGTAAATGTCTCCATACCCTCAAGTGTTGTGTTTAAGTTTCCTACTTAGTCTATAGTGGTGGAGCTTTGGGGAGAAGGATCTTGAGGTTAATTATATCATCCCTGCCTGGTGTGTTCAGAACCAGCTGGTACTTATGGTTCTCTCTCTCTCTCTCTCTCTCTCTCTCTCTCTCTCTCTCTCTCTCTCGTTTCTCTCTGCTGTACATTTATGACAAAGTGAGCTAGCTTCCTCTGGCAATATGAAGCTTCCCCTTTAAACCATAAGCCTGAAATAAATCCTTTCCTCCCATAAGCTACTTTTAGTCTGGTGATTTGCCATAGCAAAGAGAAGCTAACTGCTATACTGAGATGATACTACCAGAAGCCCTGTGGACAGGTTGCCTGCTTGGTAACTTGATTGTAGCAAGGTAGGTATATTGCTCACGAGTTCCCACCCAATGAGAAGATGAGACCTTCCTAATTTTCATATAACAAAAGATGAGGGATGTAGATCTGGGAGTCAGTGACGTGACCCTAGAACCTGTAGATGAGATTTCCTGACCTTAGAGCTACACAACTTTCCAGTCATCCCTTTGCTCTGGAGGTCATGGCTGGATCTGTGAATTGTGGGCAGCTAATGACCCATGTCATTTTGTTATATATGCAAATTACAGTCAATTATAGGGTACTATAAAAATACCATTTTGTTATGTACGCTTTATATCTGTAAATGTATTACATACTGGTATGATTTGTATTATAAGTGTTGTTGGCTTTCATTTACTCTATTTGCCCAGAATCCATAAAACAAAACCTACTTTATCCACATTGCTATGCAGATAAACTATGATTTCCAACTACTTGAAAATGCCTAAAATTGTTATGGTTTTTATTTTGGCCTTTTCTCAAGACTGACTTAAATCTAATATTCTGCCTATGTCAATCATTAGTTCAGCACTGCAGTTTTGCAAGAGTCTCCTTCTTCTCAAAGGACTATGATTTATTAGTTTACTAACTGGACATGAGAAAAATGAAGTTCTCCCATCACTTAAAAATATAAATTGTATTGAAACAGGGACAAAGAACCATTTATTTTAATACTTCCCCCAATATACCCACATAAGAAAGCTACATTTGTATTCTAATTTAAAAGCAATTGACAAATAAAACATAATAGTTAAGGGCCACCACTGCTTATATTTCTGCAGGTTCCAAACATCAGAAGATTCTATAACTCAAATGGCATAGATTTCATGCAATATGATTAAATTCTATTTTCGCAGGTATCATCAGTGAACAGCAAATATGTACTTCATACAAATGTAAATTAAAACTCTAGCAGTCCTTTCACCAAAGAACATGTCCGCAGGATATTTTAAATCACAAAGTGTGTTGGTACACTCATTAACCCATGGGAATTAACCATCTGGCACATGATATCCTTACTGGTTTGAAAGAAAAATAGGCCCTTCTCACAAAACGCTTCCCATTCAATATGCAGAGCAGTCATTAATAGAATACTCACTGTTGGGTTGAAACACAAGGAAATAAGATCTGGGGCAGAGAAGCAAGTCATCCTTAAAAAGTTATTAGAGTCCCAGTGACATTGATAAAAGACCACACATAAACCTTTTGCCTAACCAAAGACTCAACAACAAAGAGAACAGCTGTATATGAAGAAGAAGTCCCACTCATAGGCACCTGCAGCAGTTTATGTGACCCAGTTCCATCTGTCTATCTCTCCACCATTAATAGCATCCTATAGATTAACAACTGTTCATTCTAACAACACTGGGAAATGATGCTCTACAGAATGAACCTAACATGAACCTCCTCTGGTACCCAGTCCAGGTTCGTCTGAATCCATGCTACCCTTTCACCAAAACAGCAGGCCAACTCTCTCTCACCTCGTGTGAAGGGATGAGTTGTCAGATATCTAGGACAGAAGTGCCAGTAAAGGTACAATGGTTGACTCTGCCACTCATGCATGAAGATGGTACACTGAACCTCATGCATTATAAATCACATAATTGCATATATGTATATATATTCTGTTTTATATATATATATTATATATATATACCTATGCCATTAACTAAGAATCATTACAAATAAGCATTTGTTCTCTTACAAAGCCATTTTCATTCTATGTTATGAAATAGAAAATAATGTAAAGGAAATCTCAAATAAGAATCAGAGGGAATGTGAAGTTATTGAGGCAGACACAGTGGTTGTGCAGAGAGGATGGAGCTGGTATTAGTGCCTTAAATGATGGATAGTCATGGATAAGTGTTCAGCTAAGAAAAATACTTCATCATCCGTTCATTGATGCATTCCTCTGTTTTCACTCTCCTTTCTTTGAGGATTTGGTAGTTTGTCACACCTTGGGGCCTTTGGGTATACTTTGCAGCCTAAATCACAGGGTTTTTGTTTGTTTGTTTGTATTTTCCCCTGGCTTAATTTATAATGCTAATTTAGTTTCTTTTATAGAGCCAAGTTTGGGTTCATGTAAAGAGATGGAGACAAATAAATACCTGTTATTTTGGTTATTATCTCCAAACTGCATGATGTGGCGAGCACCATGTATGACTTGTTCAGCCAGAGTGACTGGCACGTGGTATGTCACCAGCCTTTTGCTCTTTCATTCACATCATGGATGTTCATTGGATGTATAGTGAGAAATAACTGTTACCATTTGTTGATTCATTGACTGGTTACCTAGGGTTGATATTTGATAAACAGTTATCAGAACTAGAGTTCATATAGGTAAAGCTTTAGGGTAGATCTGCAAGGATGGAAGATGAGTAAAAACATTTAATTCAAGATAAGATCTCACATGACAGCCTAACTCTCTTTCAGCCAAGAAGAAATATATTTGGCAGGTGCACAATCTTATTTATCTTTACATGCTCTGTAGTAAAGCGCAACCAGGAGAGCCAGTCCTGAAAACCAGCAGCTAAACAAATGAATTAATAAAAAATAAATAAATAAAGGTAGGTTCTCAGCCTTCCAAATTCCTGCCCTTCATGTTGGATTTAGAGCCTGCCTTTTATTGCTACTCCACAACAGGAGATGACTGGTAAACTCTTTCTCAGAGATAACAAGGCTGCTGTAAGGTTTTTGAACAAGGGGGTGGAAAGCAGCTCTGGCTTACCTTTTACTGCGAACTGCAGAGCCAAATGTTCTCAGCTTTGTCTTTATACTTTAGTATTTTTGTTTCCCACAGTGATGTGTTTAACACACTGATAAGACTGTCACTCACCTTCCTCCATGTCATCGTGAGCATACTTCTGCTACAAATGGAGGTAAGGGCATCTTCAGTCAGCTTACAGCCTGCCCGTTCCTGTCTGTCCAGCTTCCACCCACCATGCATTGAACACATGAAATGTCCTGAGTAATGATTTCATTCACAAGAGTCATGATCTTGTCTTATTTAAAAGGACTCAATGAGGGCTGGAGAGATTGCTCAGTGGTTTAGGCACTTGCCTCCAGTGCCTAAGGCCCTGGGTTCAACTCCCCAGTACCCACATAAACAAGGTTGCGGCCCTAGCTCTCTCTCTCTCTCTCTTTCTCTCTCTCTCTTTCTCTTTATCTATCTCTGCTTGAAAATGAATAAATATTACAATGAAAGGGGGGAGAGGCTTATCATAAGAAGTGAGGAGAGGTTACAAAGAAATAAGGGCGAGAAGATTCCAGTGTGGAAACACTATTTTCCCTTTAACTAAGCCAGAGTTCCCTGATAAAAAGTCTCATAGCATCTGATTCTTTACAGTCTTGTCCCAAGAGCTAGTTACAAAAGTGCTACTTATCTTACGAAAGCTTCCTTGGCTGTCAGATCCATCAAGGAGAACCCTGTCTGCTTTTCTCTGTTCCCACAGCTCCTAGGGAAGATCCTGGAAGGAGGTCAGTGCTCAATGAAAACTTGGATGGTGAGATTTCAGGACAGCTACAAGACAGATCCTTAAAACAAACAAGTGCCCATGAACCACGGCAACATCGGGTCTCACAAAATTCTAAAAACCTTTGGAAAACCACTGAGAACCTGCCAAAACTACCAGTTTAGTAATGATTTTCTCATTCCAATTGCCATCCCCAGATGCATTTGAATGATCTCCAGTGTCAATGTTTAACTCAACTACTCATTGTCCCTTCAGGCAGCACAAGCTTCTGCTAGGAACATTCACTCTATCCCTGGATTTCTTACCCTCCTACTCCTTGTAAGCCACTGGTCTTTGTCCTCAGGCCCTTGACTGCTGGCATTCATTGGCTAGTTGAACTGTAGCCATGATGCTGGGCTACCTGGTGTACAAGATGAGAGTTCATGAATACTTCGCATAACTCAGCATAGCATCCATCAGAGTAGAGAGCACAATTTTCTTTAAAAATGGCACCTGATAATTCTTCTCCAATACCCCACAATGTATAGGATAAGTGAGCCAGAGCATCATGTTCAGAAATAAATGCAAGTAAGCAGCAATTCCATGTGAGAAGATTTGTTGACTAAATAAATGATCAACACATATTTAAGTTTCCTTAAACCCAGAGCATTGCCTTGAATTTTTATTTGTCTTTTTCCATTTATCTTCTATTTTCATTAACATGAAATTTCATAACTATTTTTCCTCTGTAAGGTACATTCCGATAATTTTTTCCTCATACATTTTTTGCTTTGGTTTAAAAATAGGTCAATAGCACACTGGAAATCCACCTCCCACTTTCTTGTCTATGACACTGAAAAAAGGCTTTGGAGAGTAGAGAAATAATATATATTCTGCTTCTTTGGAACACCGGCCAAAATACATTCATAAGAGATGAAGATCTTGGAATGCAGAGTGCATAGCACATCCCTGATACTCACTGCAGTACAAAAAGTAAAAACTACCGCGATAAATGAGGGTGCCAGATCCATGGGATTCTCCCAGATCTAGAATCCAGTTTTTTTGTTTGTTTGTTTGTTTTTAATCCTTCCCAAAGAGTGGCCCATCTCCAAATAGCCCAACTATGTTCTCTCAGACTCCAAACACCGATTGAATCACCAGGATTCATTCCCAAAGCTGGTGTCTTCTTTACTCACAACTCTGAACCTAGATGTGGTACAGTTTTCTGTGTCTTTATCCCTTTCAGCAATTAAGATAATCTGGAAATAGAGGCTGGCAGGGCTGAATTCACCTGAGCCCATCACGTGAACGAGCTCATCAAGTAAGTGTACAGAAAGTGCTAAGCCAAAGGTTTTATAGAAATCTCCTGTAGCTCCGCCAGGTCCAAGAACTTTCTCTTGGGGAAGATTTTTAATTACTTCATCTATTTCTGAAAGTAAAAGGGAATCAAGTAATTCCCCAGTCTTCTGCAAATCACCTAGACAACTTGGAAAGAATGAGAACTGACTGTTTATCTGTTCACAATATTGGACTCTAATTTCTGTAACACTCTTCATCCTGTTTCTGAAATAACTTACTAAGGAGCCCTGGGCCTGTATTTGTCTTTTTCTCCTTTGGGGACCTAACTCCCATTATAGTTACATGTTTATTGTCGGAGCTCAGCAGTCAGCATTGCAATGAGCGGCTGGGCTCTCTCTCTCCCCTGGTGCTAGCACTTCCTTGAGCACTGATAGAAATCTTCACTACCTGGATTATGAGGGAGCATGGAGCCGCTGGAGCAGAGGAGAAGTTCGCTTGTAACTTTCGGCAGAGGTGATCCTCCAGGTGCAGTTTCTGTCTGCTCTCCTGGGCAGAATTTTTTCCCCCATCAACCTTTGCCACGTATATTATTGTTGAACAAAAGAAAAGGCAATATGAAGCATAAGAGACAGGAATGTTCACAGAATCCCTGGACAGGAAATAAGCCATATTACAAGTCCTTTTGGAAAGTAAGTGGGCTTGGGGAATTCCAGGAATGAAGTGTAGATTAATGAATTTTACATCAATAGAATAATTTTAAGTTTGGTTGTATCCTCCAATATGTTTAGGACAATTTTTAAAATCAGGTCAGGTGATCTATTACACCAAATCAACTTTTCTTTTTTTCCATAAGCCTGGAAAACCTCACAGAAAAAGACAATTTGGCATGAAAACATTCACTGTGGTTAATTACAGGTAGTTTCTCACATGACCATTTTAAATAAAGTACCTTCACCAAAGTGTTTATAAAAGCTGTTTACCTAGATAATAACTTTATCTAAGCTTGATCAATGTATAACTACAGAAGACATTAGATGCATTTTAATAGGACGCTAAAGAGATTTGTGGTGAGATCGGTGGTCCTCTTAATTTA
The DNA here is from genome assembly GCA_004024765.1 of Zapus hudsonius. Lineage (NCBI taxonomy): Eukaryota > Metazoa > Chordata > Mammalia > Rodentia > Dipodidae > Zapus > Zapus hudsonius. The sequence continues at coordinate 7,163 of PVHP010032600.1, read as the reverse complement.
AGAATATCTATTTTTCAAAATACAGTGTTGTCTATTTTAAAGACATTTCATAGAACTTCCTATAGTCTTATTTATTGTCAAATATTTTTTTTAAATCTCTTTTCAGGCTAGGGAGAAAACTAAGAGGATAAAGAACTTGCTGCCCATAGCCCATAGTCCATCACAAGCCATAGCCCCAGCCTTGTAGTCTGTCACCCAGCAGTGCATCTGTAACTGAGAAGGAAGGGGAAAAAGGAATTACCCAGACACTAGGCTGGCAAATGCAGCAGCCAACAGGGAGAGATACCCTGTCTCAAACAAGGTGAAAGTCAAGGACGGATGCATGACGTTGCCCTCTGGCCTCCACATGCACACCACGGCACATGTGGTTCCCCCCCACACACACACACCAAAAGAGAGAGAGAAGAAATCATGTTTTGACTTTAATCCTAACCTCATTACATTTTATGTTGCAAGTATTGCATAAGGATCTAGACTTTTAAGCTTAAATGTCTCTGTCAATTATGTAACTGTTAAATGTATTTTTATAATTATTGACAAAATTCATTGAAAAAAATGTCTTTTTTTTTTACTGTGACAATGAGCCTCTTCACATATTTGGCATTGGGCCTCCAAAATTTGTTCTATGATTTTCAACTTGTTTAGACAGCAACTTGATCAATATGGTAATTTTCTGGAAACTCTCTTCTTATTATAGTTGATTATTTTTAATTAACTCAAATTTAGTTGCTAATCTGTTATAATCCTTATTGATGAATAGCACGACAATGTCTTTTTCTAGTAAGCAAGCTTTGAGAGTGGAATTTCTGGGCTCTGGGCTCCTCTTTAGATCTAGGAAGGCACTAATTATCTGTGCCCCTGGGTGGAGAAGGGGAAATTGAAAGCCGTAGAGCACTTTCTCACAAATTTGGAATTTTGCCCTCCAGGAAAGGCCTCGAAAATGAAGAGGTTCTGGAGTCCTTCCTGGCAATGCCAGTTTATCGTTCTGGTGACCAAGAATCCTAGATTTTTCTAGATACATCGTGTTTTAAATGTTTGTCCTGTTTTGTGATCATATGTCCTTAACTTTGGTTCAGAATGTGTGCTCTAATTTATCATTAAAGCACAGACCTATAGTGCATTCCCTAGCAGTCCCTGGCTCTGTAAGCCTCATGTAAGGAAGACAGCACCATGCCACTCTTGCAGGAAAGAGGAGATCCCAGAGCAGCTTTAAGTCTGATCATTCATGCCTGCCAGAAAATGGCCTTGGAGCTAGCCAATCCAGCTGTTTGCATGCTAATTTGCATCCTGAAGCAGCTACACTTGATAAAGTCTGACCACTCACCTGCACTACTCTTAGGGAGATTTCATTGTTCCCATTTTCAAAGGAGTTTGTTGCTTATTGGTAGCAGGTAAGTCGCAGGGACTTGATTCCTGGTGGTCTCATTCACTGTTTCCTCAGTTCTTCCTGGGTTACATTCTGGATAATATACCCATGCAGTGACCCTTGCCTGAGACAGGAAACTTACAGAAACTACATAGGCCAGAGTCTGTGTCATTCCTAAGGATAATAAAAACCCAGATAGCTCAAATCTATACTCTCTGATAATAAGACAGATACTATGTTGAAGTTCCTTAAAGAGAAAGAAGGTAGGAGTTGTTGTTGTTGGAGGTGGTGCTGCTGGGGATTGTACACACCTTGTTTATGCTTGGAAAGCTCTCTACTTCACTACTGAGTTGTACCTCAAGCCCCCCAATTCTTCATAGAGAAGAAATTCTAAGATTCTCTCCTTAGATCCCACCCTCAAAACTTCCATCTATCCTGTATTATTTCTCTGTTATTTCTCTCTTTTTGCATGTATGTAGTGTGTATGCATGTTTCATATGTGCATGTAGGTACATACATGTGCACTGCATGTGGAGGTCAGCAGACAACCTCAGATATTATCCTCAGAAACACTGTCCACTACTTTCAGATCCAGGGTCTCTGTTGGCTGGGAGATCACCAGATAGGAAGATTGAAGAGTTTCTGTGCTCCAGGGGTCCCCCTATCTCTGCCTCCTCAGAGCTGGGATTTGTGGTAAACACACACACACACACACACACACACACACACACACACACACACACACACACACAAATACTGGGTATCAAATTCAGGTTCTTATGCTAACCAGCAAGCATTTTACCCCTGAGCTATCTCCCCAGCCTTCCCCATTTTCTTTTAATTTCCATTTTCTTTTTTATTGTTGATATCTTTATTATCCTCAATTAGATATAATGTATGAACAAGCCTTATGATGGTACCCCCATTTCCCTCTTCCCTGTCCCCAATCCACTGGGATCCCTCCTCAGTGTGCATACTGGATCAGTCCATGGGGTAGGAGGTTATGAACTGCACCCAAGGTAGTCAGCTTTTCTTTTTTTCTTCCCCCTTTGTGTGTTGCTGCTGGGGGGCGGCCAATGTCTCTGGATATTCTCCCCCACCATGGCTCTTACAATCTTTCTGCCCCTCTTCCGCTCAGTTCCCTGAGTCATGGTGGGTGAGTTTTAAGTCTGCTTTATTGTTGAGATCTTAAGAGTCTGTACTTCTGCTTTGGGTTGTATTGGATATCATTGGTATCTGTCTTGTTGGTTGTCCTATCCTGGGTTAATTGACTCTTGTTTATCACACCACTCTTTCAAAGGTTTCATTTGGGGCCTATATGATAGCCTGGGGTGGTTCATCTCCTACCTGGATGTCAGCCATCATCCTGTGGCTTGTTGGTGGAGTTGGATTTACCACAGCTCTCTCACTGCCTTCTGAAAATACCAACAGAATCTCCATCAGAGAGTGAGGTCAGTATAGGTTAAATGAGACACACATTGATAATTTGGCAAGCCTCTCTGTAGTTCTTTGGTAGTGTAATTTCCCCCTTGGAGCCCAAGATTTTGGTTCCCATAGGATTTTGCTATGGATCCCAATTCCAATTAAGGGTTCCTTATCACTGAGTGGATATCTTAGCCAATTTGAAAACTGTTGATTACCCTCCTAGATTTAGTGCCACTATTGCATAAGTGATCACTTCTTGACTCACTGATCTCTCCCATAAAGCAGTGTCCAGCTTTCTCATGATAACAGCTTGCATTTTATATCAGTGGTCTCTGTTTTCTCCAAATATCATTGACCAACTTCCCCTGGAAGCTTATGTGGCACCCTTCAGCACTGCACATGCTACCATCTGGGAGCTGGTTGCTATTCAGGATCTCACAGGGTCTCTCAGTGTTGTTCAATGACTTTCTGTGGTTTCTTCAGCAATAGGATCTTACCTTTGGTCTGGGGCATATATTCAAAGCTTTGACAGAAGCCTGTCTTGTTTTGGGGACCTCATGGATCTCTTTATCAACAGCTCAGTGTGAGAAGGAACCAATGACTAGGGACAGGGAGTTGCAGATCTGATCAATCTTTTCATGGGTTTAGGCTTCCTCTCATTCTATTCATGGCCCATCTTACCAGGCAATGTCCACATCTTCCTCAAGAGCTTAATGTATGAAAGCTAGAGTTTTATGGTTTCACATTCATTATTCATTTAGCTTATTGTGTAATTCCCCTCACCCCTTCCTCCCTCCCATTCCTTCCATCCCCTTTTACAGTCTCTCATTTCACCTGTCAGGTTTGCTTAGATTTTAAGCTTAATCTGGTTAGGAACTGCATATGAGGAAGAATATGTGGCATTTGACTCTCTGTTCTTGTGTGAGTTCACTAAGTAAAATCTGCTCCAAATCTGTCCACTTTTCTTTAAATTTCATTATGTCATTTTTCCTTTCAGCTGACTAGAATTCCATCTTCATCCAGAGATGGGCATTTGGGTTGATTCCAATTCTTAGCTCTTATGAATTGACCTACAATAAACATGGTTGAGCAAATGTCTCTGTGCTGAGGCATGAAATCTTGAGGGTAGATGCCCAGTAGAAGGATAGCTGGATCCATTGGTAGCTCTATGTCCATCCTGTTCAGGAGTCTCCACACTGCTTTCCATAGTGGTTGAAGAGTTATATTAGAACTCTGTCTGTGTTTAGCTTAATTTCCTTTTTCTTAGCCCCTTTCCTTCCTCTTTTTCTCCTGTCATTCCATACCCACTCTAAAGTTGTTTTCACCCACTGGTGGTTGCAGTGACCACTCGGAGAGTAGGCACTCGCTCCTCTAACCCTCATCTTCACATTACCAATTAGGAAAAGAAGCCATGGAAACCCCCAGAAAGTATTTTTCTTTTCTTACTCATATTTTTTTTTCTCCTCCAAAATTAGCAGTAATTTGAAAGGGGAAATAAAAGAGTTGGTTTACCATTTGGGCCATGCTTACCTGAGAGGATTTACTACAATATTTGGTTTATAGTAGATCTAATTTAGCTACATATCTGCTGAGAGATCTGGGATAAGCTGTTTATGTTCTGTTCAATATTCTTAAGACTGTTGGAGAATGAAAGGAATAGATGCATCAGACATGGTGACACACACCTATAATCCCATTACTTGCATGATAAAGACAGGAGGATTAGCAGTTCAAGGCTAGTCTGTGGTATGTGGGACCCTGTCTCAACAAAAACAAACAATTCAGACAAACAGTGATAGAGGGCTTTAGTATGTCTTATATGCCTGGTGCATAGGTACTCAATAAAGCATATTTCTATAATCACATAAGGTAATTTTGCAAAGGACAAAACAGTTTCTCAAAGACATGCCATAAAGCTATCAAATATTGATGATCAAAATGGGACTTCATTATATAACAAATGACCAAAAAAGAGTGTGTTGATGCAGTTTACTTGGGGCCATTGATCTTTAAAAGTGAAAATTCACACACAAAGAGTTAATTTTTGCCAAAGGTCAACTCAACACAATTTCACCAAGATGTTTTAATTTGGGTTTAGACCAGAAATTCATATGTTCAATCAGCAGTATTACTCTGCCCTTCCTTCTGCCCCATGACAAGAGCACACTTACATTCTATAGAGAAACTAAATTGAATATTATTTTTCTTGTCACAGTTCTGCTTTCTTTGATAGCTTAAAAGTTATGATTGTCTGGACAATTTTTAAAATAATTAAAACAAGCTTTCATTTCAACTGAAAAGAAATCAATCATTTCTTCTAAACTGATGTAGAATTGCAGAGCTCCTGGAGTTTCCTTTATGCCTAGAACAAGGTCAAAATATAAAATGTCCTTGTTTGAGTTAACTACCTTCAACTGTATTTATTACTATTACCTATTCCTCATACCCTTTTTATTTGAGTGAATCCAGCCTCAGATCGCATTGTGTGCTCTTATCAGAATCCTATTGGCAATTATTTTTAAAAGATTATTGGTTGCTAAATGCATTAACATTGACTTTTTTAAAACCATAAAGCATGGCAACCTTGACCACGAGCAAGGTTTTCAGAAATAATTTCAAATTCGTTGACCTCTTCTAATGAATGTGACCCCACAAACACTCTAAGGTTTTTATTAAGAAAATGGAGGTCAGCCTAAGATGAATTTTAACACATCTTTGACTCCCTTTTGACAGAATCACACAGGGCTCAAGGCTTGTTACTTTCATACTTGAGTGTCAAACTCTTAAGTTTTGAACTTAAAGTGCTATAGCAAGTTCTCTTTCCCTATGGCAGATACTTCATTGCTGGGAGAGAAAGTCTGTCACAAGATCACATGCCTCTGAGAGATTTTGGACTTTTAAAGGAAGTCAACCATAGTCTATGCCTGTTTGAATAGTAACTGTACAAAATGTAGCATGAAGGATTTTGAGAGCATTAAACTTTTAAAAACAGCTTTCACATATGATGTCGTGTGTGTGTGTGTGTGTGTGTGTGTGTGTGTGTGTAAGCATGTATAGTGCTATTCTTCCCTCTTTATTCCCCTTTGGCCCAAATAAAGATACTGAAGTCCCAGAGCAAAGTGGTTTGAAAGTATAATTACTTTAATCAGAGATTTTTCCTATCTCCAAACCATACATTTCTCATTATCTCCTGACCAGAAACTCACCTATCCAGATACTGAACAGACTGATTCATAGAAAGTAAAAAGAAATATATCCAAACATAATTATATTACACTCAAACGTAAAACTGCAAGACTTGAAGTCTGTGTAGTTCTCAGAGAGGTAAAAGACAATAGACGGCATAGAGGGAAGGAGCCACTTCTGCCCCACAGGGAAGGTACTGGATGAGCAGGCTCTAAGACTATGTGCAAAGCATAAGAAGTTGACTTACGAAAGTAGTACTTCTCCTCAAGTAACTGACATAAAGAAGCTAGCTTGAGATCAATCCACAGTTCACAGACGAGCCTATTGTGAGAAATGAACTCGGTTCTTCCTTCTTTATTCCCTCATCACCACACTTTATAATAAAACAAACATTGCCCCCCTTTGGATTTATAAATAGTGCTTCATTAAATGATACAAACTCAATGAAGAAAATATTTAAGGGACAGAAAAGCAAATAGAAGTACACAAACATCCAATAGCTACTAGTGAAAAATAATTCCAGTGAACACATTGATTTATAACCTCTCAGTAGTTCTAACTTTGAAAATACTACTTTTTGTTTCATATGAATTATTTTCATTTATTTCTTCTTTTTTTTTTTTTTGAGCTAGGGTCTCACTCTAGCCCAGGCTGACCTGGAATTCGCTATGTAGTCACAGTGTGGCCTCAAATTTACAGCGATCTTCCTACCTCTGCCTCCCGAGTGCTGGGATTAAAGGCATGTGCCACCATGCCTGGCTTGTTTTCATTCCTGAGTATCTTCTTGCATTCATCCTCTTACATACTGACTCTGAGCTTGAACAGTGGCATGGAAGGCAACTTAAAGCAAGCAGAGGGGACCCCAAAAGCACAGATCTTTTTTTCCACTTATACCCTGAACATTCTTCCAAATGTGCCTTGGCTAGCTAGCCTGCAGGAGGGTGACTGAAACCCTTTACCTCACCTAGGAGAGTAGCCACCAGCCCACATAGCACCCATCAGTAACAACTCACTTGGGCCAGGAAGACCGGGATGAGTACTAAGATATACAGGATCCCTTGCCACAAGGACTAATACAGACAGCCCACGAAGGAGGATATACAACTGATCAGGGATGGGGAGGGGGGAATTGGGGAATTCGGGATAACAACGCATGGTTTGCCCACTAAATAATGTAACTCATTAT
>PVHP010032599.1:0-20184 GCA_004024765.1 Zapus hudsonius | reverse complement strand
CCAACATTCTCCATGGAAACATGCCCCAATCTGGCCCCATTTACCCAGTTTTGAATGATAAATTCCAAAGTTGGTTTCATTTGTCTCTCTAAAGCTCATTGTTCAATGGGACCATGGTTTCTTCTTTTGACTTTTGTGAGGTGTCTGTGTTCTAGCACCAAGGCAGAAGTTTCGCTCCCTAATATTCCTATGGTGACAGCATTCTTGCACTGTGTGCTCATCCTGGATCCCCTCAGAGCTGTGGGCTGTAAACAGGGGTCCTCATTCACCAGCAAAGACCACGCCAGGTCCTCTAGCCTCTCCTCTTGCTGTTGTGCCCAATTTGTGCTGCAGCCCAAAGGGAGAAACTGCCTCACACAAGATAGTGGAAGAACCAAATATCTACCCACATCATATCTGACTAAAGAAGCTGCTGTGTCTCCTTGCATATGTGAATTAAGGAGATGTGACCCATAGCACTCCCAAAAAGGAGCAGGGAGATGGGAGCAAAGGGGCAGGAGTGAGGAGAAGAACCACTCTGGAAGAAAACACCTCACAAAAGAGAAGAAAATACACCGTGGGGATATGATAGGTAGAATTGTTGAAAAAAGAATGTGTAGATGATAAAACTAAAGAACAAAATGAAAACAGGCTTCTGGGTAAAAGAAACAGCAAAGCTCAAACTCCACCAACAGAAAATGAAAAAACACATCCACAATAAATACTAGAAACCAGTGTAAGCACAATGAAGCAATTGGCTGGTATGAGAGGAAAGCTTGGGGAAGTCTTCATAGATCAGAGATCTCTTTAGAAAGCAACAGAGAAAAAAAGATAATATGTGACTGAGAACACACAAATCTTAGCATAGTCATAAGGTCCCTGAAAGGAAAATTCCAAAACTAGAACAAGAAAAATATTTAAAGATATAGGCAAAGAAAATTAACCTGGCATGAAGGAAGTTGTAATCAGCCACACACTGCTGGTATGAAACTTCAAACCAGGCACAGCTATGGGAGGAAAGGGTTTATTGAAGCTACAGATCCAGGGAAGTTCCACAATGGAGAAAGAGGCTGGCCCCCTTTCACAGGTCCAAGCAGAGAGAAAAACCCATCACCAATGCCATACACACACCAACAAAATAGACAGGAAAGAGATCTTCTCCACCTTTATATAGCCGTAGGAGGGGTTTTGCAACCCTTTCTCAGACTTTTTGATGCGAGTCTCTGGAATTTCCTTCCTGCACTGCCCTCCCAGGAAAGGATATTTGTTTCTAGCCCCCTGAGCTTCCTTACTCCTTCCCCCTGCTGAGCGGCTGCCGTCCTGTAAACAACCCACCCAAGATTATTAGAAAGGTCAAGTTGACAACAAAACTTATCCATTACAGAAGTTTTTTTTTTTTCAAGGTAAGGTCTCACTCTAAGCCAAGGCTGACCTGGAACTCTCTCTGTAGTCCCAGGCTGGCCTCAAACTCACAGTGATCCTCCTACCTCTGCCTCCCAAGTGCTGGGTTTAAAGGCATCCGTCACCACGCATGGCCTGGAAGTCTTAACCTTTGTGTTGAAAATGGACAGTGTTCAGGAAAATAGGATAAATTTGTGCTCGCTTCAGCAGCACATATACTAAAATTGGAACGATACAGAGATTAGCATGGCCCCTGTGCAAGGATGACACGCAAATTCTGGAAGGAAAATAGGATAAGTAAATCCAGCCACCTTCAATTCTCCATGTCAACAAATAACCGTGTGCAATCATTTCTTCCCAATTGAAACATTCCCTTCTGGGGGAATGAAGGAGAATCCTGAGCTTCAGAAAGCTTAAAATAAACCTACCAGCTCAGAAAGTTGCAAGATTCACAGGCCCCTATCCTCAGGGATAAGCAGTGACCATTGCTGGGAAGAGGAGACTCTTGAGCGGAACTAACTGTATGTGTGAAAGGAGCTCGAGGTGTGCAACTTTCGTGAGTCACCACCCGCTCTGGAGTGGGCTTTGCAGTGACGTAACTGGCCAGCCACCCACGCTCTTCTTAGTAACCCCAACAAACTCACTGGTTCACAAAGCTACACTCCAGTAGAATCGTTTCTTTGGTCTGTTGTTGGCGTCCTGCCTGGGGTGAATCCTTTCTTTTTTCAATTTATTTCATTTTAAGCAGAGAGATAGGACAGAGAGAAAGAGAGAGGGAGAATGGGCACACTAGGGCCCCCAGATGCGTGTGCCACTTTGTACATCTGGCTTTATGTGGGTCCTAGGGAAATGAACTCTGGTCCTTAGGCACTGGAGGCAAACACCTTAATTGCTTAAGTCATCTCTCCAGCCCTCCTTTCTTTGGCCTGTTGTTGGCATCATGGCTGGGGTGAATGTTTCTTTGGTCTGTTGTTAGTGTCCCATTGGGATGAATCAACATTTGTTCATGTCTCCCTAGGGAAACAACAATCATGGAATGGGATTTCCTCTTCTTGGAGGATGACAAAGACATCAGCTGAAGGACCCCCATCAGAACAGAGCTCTGGGTACCCCTGACCTCCTGAGGCTAGGGGACTCTGCTCAGCAGAACGAACCCCATCAGCACAGAGCTCTGGGTACACACACACCCCATTCCTGCAGGTGCTTGCTCACCTGGGGTTCTGGGTATACTCGCCTTGAGCCAGGAAGCTTAGGTTTTGGAAACAAGCCTCCCACCCAGTGGTCCAGAGAGCTGAAATACCTCCTTAATACTCTGTCCCTCCATCCCCTAGCTCTGGGCAGCGTCCATCAGATCCTGCACTTGCTCATCAGCTCCAGCCAAGCTGAAGGACAGTTTTTCTTGCAAATTTTCTGGTAATATCCACTGTACTCCATGCATCTCCTCTTGCTTCTTCCTCTGCCGCTCCCCAGCGCCCTCTTATTTAATTTCCTGTCAGTTTCCAGATGATGAATTGTTAGTGCTTTAGGAAACACTATCCTTTATAGGCAAACCTGACTTTGATTAAGTATTGCTATACCCGGTCTACAAGGGGTTGAAGGGCTGGGGGCGGGCAGGTTGCAAGATGTGCCCTGCAGGGGATATGCTATGAAAAGCCCAGTGGAACACACATACTGGAAGTGCCCTGGATAACGACTGGGCCCTAAACCTATTCCCAAGAATCTTTATAAGAAAGACGCAGAGTGGCGGTGCACACCTATAATTCCAGCACTCATAAAGCCAAGGAAGGAGCATTACACATTAATGGCCAGTCTGAGCTACATAGTGAAACCCTGTCTCCAAAAAACAGGGGCTAGAGAGATTGTTTGGTGGTTAAAGGCTCTTGCGTGCAAAGCCTGACAGCCTGGGTTTGATTCCCTAGTACCCACATGAAGCCATCTGCACAAAAGTGGTCCATGCATCTGGAGTTTCTTTGTTATAGCAGGAGGCCCTGGTGCACCCATACTCACTCTCTCTCTCTCTCTCTATCTCTATCTATCTATCTATCTATCTATCTATCTATCTATCTATCTATCTCTCTGTGTGTATATGTGTGTGTGCCTGCCTCTTTCTCTCTCAAATAAATAAAAATATTTTTTGAAAAAGCAAGGGCTAAGGCTCAGTGGTAGTTTTTGCTTAGCATACACAAGAACAGAGACCACTGACATGAAACACAATCCGCAGCCATAAGTAGGCTGACCACACCTCCTACTGGGAAAGAACAGCGAACCAAGAAAGGAGCACTTGTGTAATGGAGAAGCCTGGGCCTGGGAGAGACAATCAACAGCTTTCAAATTCCGCCAAATTTTCCACTTAGTGAGGGGGATCCCTTGTCTGGAACTTGGGATGCAGGGTGATAGGCACCGGATCCAGTACTCTTGGGCACCCAAGAGAAGCTGCACTATGGGAGTGATTGACGGGGAGGCTACTAAAAATAGAATCTAGGTAATCCAGAATTGTGTATATTTGTTAACCTACACTGACCTCACTCTCCGATGGAGATTATGTTTGTGTTTTTCAGGATGCAGTGAGAGAGCGGGGGCCCATCTAAGCCTACCAACCGACCATAGGCCGATAGCTGAGATCCTGGCAAGAGAGGAGCCACCACAGTCATATCGTGGAGGATCCATATGGAACCCTGCAGAGAATGATGGGATGAACAAGGGGCCCAGCCACAGCCATTCAATCAACACAGGATAAGCCAGTGAGACAGAAACCAATGATTTCCGACACAAATACCCCTAAGCTCACAACATTAAAGCAGCCTTAATACTCATCCACCATGACTCAGGGAACTGAGCAGAAGAGGGGGCGGAAAGATTGTGAGAGCCATGGTGGGGGAGACTATCCAGAGGCATGGCACCCCTCAGTGACAACATACTAGGGCCAGGAGAACCTGGCTGAATAATAGGCTATCCATGGTCCCCTGTCACAAGGACTGATCCAGACGACCCACAGAGGAGGATATCCAGTTGATTGGGATGGGGGTGAGGGGGCATCAAGAAATTGGGGATAACAACTCACTAAATAATGTAACTCATTATGGACAATAAAAAAAAGAATTGCTCCATCTTAAGTGTCATAAAAATAAAAATCAGGGCTGGAGAGATGGCTCAGCAGTTAAGGCACTTGCCTCCAGTGCCTAAGGCCCCTGGTTCAATTCCCCAGGACCCACATAAGCCAGACCCACAAGGGGGTGGCCCTGGTACTCTCTCTCTCTCTCTCTCTCTCGCTCTCTCTCGCTCTCTCTCTCTCTCTCTCTCTCTCTCTCTCTCTCTCTCTCTCTCTCTCTCTCTGTGTGTGTATCTCTGCTGGAAAATGAATAAATGAAATATTTTTAAAAAATAAAATAAAAATAAAAATCAGGAGAGTCACGGTCAGGGAAAAGGTCTGACAATGTTCTAAAAGTTGGAGAAAGAGGCTATGGACTGAGCAGGAACCAAGGCTGGCATGCCATAGACCTCTAGTCCACGGGGCTATAGAAACCAACTGTGATAGAGGTTTTTAGGTTTTCTTTTTAATTTGTTTTAGAAGTAGGATCTCACTCTAAGCCAGGCTGACCTGGAACTCACTCTGTACCCCAGGCTGGCCTCAAACTCATGGCAATCCTACCACAGCCTCTCTGAGGGCTGTGATTAAAGGTGTGTTCCACCATTCCCAGCTCAACTCTGATGTTTTAAGCAGGGGAAGGGCTGGCCCCTAAGAGTCAGCTGGGCCACAGACATTGAGGGGACCTATCAGGAGAGGGGTGTGCCTCAGCTTGCAGGATGAAATGCACATGAAGCCAGGCCCAGGCTGATGGCAGTACCAACGCCCTTCCAAGGAGAAGCCACACAGATGCGTTTCTGAAGTGGACACCAGAAGGGGGTGGGGGAAAACTGAGGGATTGATCACACTGTCCATGGCTGAGCTGTTTACTCCTCAGCTCATTAGGTCTGTAAATTACCTGTCTTATAATTCCACCACCAATGTGGAGCTTCATGTGGTGGGGGTGAGGACAGAGCTGAGAAGCCAAGAAAATTAATGCATGATTAAGGATCCTGTAGCGGGGTCTTGCGGGAAGGAGTTTAAATCACGGTGTTCTTTATCTACTGACTGTCAGCACAGTGCTCCATCAGTGGACGAGGACGCAGAGCAGCAGAGCGAGCCTTTTGTGAGTCATTTGTCTGATTAGAACTTGTTACTGAGTATCGACCTGGATGGAAGAAACAAAATGTAGTTTGAAATCAATTCCACACAAAGATCCCCAAACAACCAATACAAGTGCTGTCACACCAGTGCTCAGTAACCACCAGCCTCTGGAAGTTCCCCCCAAGCTGTTGGGTCTCCCACCAAAGTGCAGATGGACCTGGGAGAACCCAACTTGTTCATGTGGTAAATCTATTTTCAGCTGTCTCAGGAACCTCCACCTGCTTTCCACAGTGGCTGGACCAGTTTGCATTCCCACCGATAGAGGAAGAGGGTTCCTGTTTTCCCATCCTTGCTGACATTTATTATCGTTTGATTATTTCTTCTTCCTCCTCCTCCTCTTTTTTTTTTTTTTTTTTTTTTGTTTTGCTCTAGCCCAAACTGACCTGGAATTCACTGTGTAGCCTCAAGCTGGCCTCAAACACAGGGCTATCCCCTACTTCTACCTCCCAAATACTGGGATTAAAGGTGTGCACCACCATGCCTGGCTTTCATTTGATTTCTCTTTTTAAAAAATTTATGGCACACTCAGAGAGAGAAAGAGAAAATTGGGTTGCCAGAGCCTCTAGTCACTGCAAAGGAACTCCAGATGCATGTACCACTTTGTGCATATGATTCTAAGTAGACACTGGGGAATCCAACACAGATTGTTAGGCTTTGCAGGCAAGTGCCTTAACCACTGAGCCATCTCTCCATCTCTTTTTTCTTTCTTTTTGTATCAAGTAGAAACTTTGTATAAGTCATGTGTTGGTACCACCGTTTCCCTCCTCCCTGACCCCGATTCCACTGAGGGCCCTCCTCAGTGGGATTGCTGGTGTGCTCCATGGGGATTGAGGGATATGTGTTGTGTGAGCAGCAGTCAGTCATGGGGGGAGGGAGACAATGTCTCTGGATGTTCCCCCCACCATGACTTTTACAGTCTCTCCACCCCCTCTTCCACAAAGTTCCCTGAGCCATGGCGGGTGAGTTTTAAGTCTACTTTAGTGTTGAGCTTTTAGCAGCTTCTAGATTTCTGCGTTGGAACGTTTTGAGTCTCCTCAGTGTCTGTCTCCATCACCCTGGTGCAGGTTGATGGGCTCCCTGTGGAAGCGGCACTCTTGCTCATCTCTCCACTTCTTCTGTGGTTTCACCTGGGCCCTAGCTGATGTGTTAGGGGTGGTTCATCTCCAGAGTCAGATAATTTCTGGTCTTATTGGTAGAATTAGGTTGTCCATGGCTCTTGCTGGCTTCTGAAAAATAAAAACATATTCTTCAATGGAGAGTGAGATCAGCATAGGTTAAATAGGATAGGCATTGTTAATTTGTTAAGATTATAATGGGTGTAGCTTCTCTTTAGGCCCATGGTCATGGGTAGTGGAGTACAGATTCTTGGTCTCCATAGGAATTTGGCTTAGAGTCCAGTTCCAGCTATGGGTTCCTTGCCACTGAGTGGATCTCTTAGCCAATCAGCGAGCCCTTGGTTACCCACCTAGGTTGAGTGCCACTATTGCACAGCTGTGCACATCTTGTCATGCTGGTTGCTGTCATATAGCAGTGTCCTCTGCTTTCTCCCAACATTGTTGGCCTATTTCCCCAGCAGCTCATGTAGTTCATTCCAGCACTATACGGGCTAACCATCTGGGAACTGGCTTCCTTCCACATTCCAGCCACATCTCTCAATGTTGTGTGTCAGCAGCCTGTGGTGTTTCAGCAATAGGGTCTTACCTTTTACCTCAGGTGGGCAAATCAACAGAAGCCTGTCTTCTTTTGGGGACCTCATAGTCTCTTTGATCAACTAGTCAATGTGGGTAGTAACGAATTTCTGGTACTGGGAGTTACAAGCCATCATCCACTGTATTGGCATTAGCCTTCAACCCACCCTATCTAGGGCCCTTCTTACCTCATATACTTTTGGAGGGTTAGCCTACTGTCCAAGTAAGGGTCCTATGGTACCAATTCATTTTGGATTTAGCTTTGTGTGTATCTCCTTCTGTCCACCCATTCCCTCCCCCAAACCCTTCCATCCCTGTTATCTGTCTCTGGAGTTACTTACCAGATTTGCTTGCAATTCAAGCTGATTGTAGTGAGGAACCACAGATGAGGGAGAATATGCAGGGTTTGTCTCTCTGTTCTTGCGTGAGTTCACTGAGTATGATCTGTTCCAAGCCCATACATTTTCCTGCAAATTTCATTATGTCATTTTCCTTACTGCTGAGTAGAATTCCATTGTGTGTGTACCACAATTTTGATACCCATTCATCCAGTGATGGGTATCTGGGTTGATTCCAATTCTTAGCTATTGTGAATTGAGCAGCTATAAACATGGTTGAGCAATGTCTCTGTATTGAAGAGAAGAGCCTTGGGGGTAGATGCCCAGTAGAGGAATAGCTGGGTCAGTTGGTAGCTCTATTTTCATCTTTTTCAGGAGCTTCCTTCCATAGTGGTTGAACAAGTTTGCATTCCCACCAGCAGTGAATGAAGGTTCCTTTTTCCTTGCATCCTTGCCAACATCTATTGCTGCTAGATTTTTTAATGATTGCCATCATTAAAAGGTGGATTCTCATAGTTGCTTTGATTTGCATTTCCCTGATGATTAAGAATGTTGAACATTTTCTTAAATGAGAATCAGCCATTTGTATTTCCTCCTTTATGAATCTCCTCAATTTCCAAATTTTACTGATTTCTTTTTCTGTATGCTTGTAGAAGGCTACTGACTTTTGGGTGTTAATTTTGTTTTCTGCCACTCTGCTGAAGGCATTTATCACCTTTAGGCATTTATGATAGTATTTGAGTCCATGTATAGGATCATGTCATCTGAAAATAGGGGTAGTTTCACTTCTTTTTTTCTGATTTCTCTCCCTTTTATGTCTTTCTCCTGTCTTATTGCTTGGGCTAGGACTTCAAGCACTATGTTGAAGAGCAGTGGTGAGAGTGAGCACCCCTGTCCTGTTCCCAATCTTAACGGGAACACCTTGAGTCATTCCCCACTAAGTATGATTTGGGCTTTAGGTGTTTTGTATATGGCCTTCATTATGTTGAGGCATGAGTCCTCCATGCCCAGTCTCTCCAGCAATTTGATCATGAAGTGACATTAAATTTTCTAGAAGGCCTTCTCTGCATCAATTGAAATTATTATGTGTTTTTTGTTTAAGTTAATTTATTAACTTAAATATTATTGGTGGATTACTATGAAGCCTACTTGATCAAGATGAATAATGTTTTGGATGTGTTGCTGAATTCAGTTTGTGAGGATTTTGTTCAGAATTTTTATATCTAAGTTCATCAGGGATATAGGATAGGTCAGTTTTCCTTTCTTATATCTCTGTCTAGTTTTGGTATTGGTATAGAGGAGATGGGGAATAATCCCTATTTTCCAATTATGTGAAAAGGCTTGAGAAACAGTGGTTTCAGTTCTACAATTAAGGTTTGGCAGAATTTGGCTGAGACTTTGGTCCTGGACTTCTTTTTGGGGAGTTTTCTGCTTACATTTTCAGTCTCGATAAATGTAATAGGTTTGTTTAGGAGATTTACCTGCTCTGGAATTAGTTTGGGTAAGTGGTATGAGTCTAGGAATTCATCCATTTCTTCCAGGTTACCCAATTTTGTGGAGAAGAGGTTTTGGAAATATGTCCCAATGATTCTTCTAATTTCATTAATGTCTTCCATGATCTTTTCCTTTTTGTTTATAATTTTGTTAATTTGAGACTTCTCATTTCTTGTTTGAATCAACTTGTTTATTTTTTTTCAAAGAATCAGCTCTTTATTTTGTCAATTTTCTTAATTGCTTCCTTAGTTTCCAATTCATTAATTCCAGCTCTGAAACTCTGGAACTCTTATGGTTAGACTGTTATTTTTCCAATGCCTTTGGGTGGTTGGTTACATTGTTAATTTGAGATCTCTCTGTCTCTAGATGTTTTGCAATGTCCTTTATGATTTCTTCTATGACCATTCATTATTTAGTGGCATGTTGTTCAGTCTCCAAGAGCTGGTGACATTTCTGCTATTTCTCTTGTTATTAATTTCTAACTTAAATGCATTGTAGTCCAATATGATACAGGAGGTAATGTCAGTCTTCCTGAATTTCTGGGGACATACTTCATGGCCCAATATATGATCTATTTTGAAGAAGGTTCCACAGGCTTCTGAGAAGAATGCGTATTCTGTAGAATTGGGGTGGGATGATCTGTAGTTGTCTGTTAGGTCTAATTGATCTGTGGTGTTGTTAAGATCTATTATTTCCCTGTTTATTTATTTATTTTTTTGCTTGGATGATCTATTGGTGATAGTGGAGTATTAAAATTCCCAACTACGATGGCATTAGGTTGTATTACTGGTTTGTTGTCAAGTCAATTTTGTTTTATAAACTGTGGCACACCTGTGTTTGGTGCATATAGATTTATGGCTGTGATGTCTTCCTGTTGGATCATTCTCTTGATGAGTAAAAAATAATGCTTTTTGGTTATTTTTGGTTTGTCAGATATTAATATAGCCACACCCACTTTTATTTCCATTTTATTTTTATTTCCATTTTATTTTTATTTCCACTGTGCTTTTTATTTCCATTTCCTAGGAAAATAATTTTCCATTCTTTCACCCTGAGAAGGTGTCTATCCTTAGTAGTGAGGTGGGTTTCTTGAAGACAGCAGATATAAGGTCCATTTTTCTGATCTGTCTTGTTAACTTGTGTCTCTTTATATATATATATATATATATATATATATATATATATATATATATATATATATATATATATATATTTTGAATGAGTGACAGGGAGAAAGAGAGAGAGAGAGAGAGAGAGAGAGAGAGAGAATGGGCACACCAGGGACTCTAGCCACTGCAAACAAATTCCAGTACAAAGCACTCTTCTGGCTTTATGTGAGTACTGGGGAATTGAACTTGGGTCCTTGGGCTTTTCAGGCAAATGCCCTAACTGCTAAGCCATCTCTCCAGCCCAACTTGTGTCTCTTGATAGGTGAGTTAAGACCATTTATGTTTAATGTTACAAGTGTGAGATTTGATTTAATCCCTGCCATGTTGAAGGCTTTATGGGTTTTGGTGCTTTCTTGGGCTTTAAACCCTTTTGTGCCTACTCTGGTTTTGGTTAATGTGTTCTTTTTCTTGTAGGCTCTTGAAGTTGGCTGTTCAGCTCTTCTGTGTGGAGTATTCCCTGAAGTAACTCAGTAAGTTTGGCTCTGTGTTCATATCATAGAGCTGGCTTTTTACCATGGAAGGTTTTCCTTTCACCATCTAGTATGAGGGATACTTTTGCTGGGTACAGTAGTTTGGGTTGGAAGCCATAGTTTCTTAGACTTTGAAGTGCTCCATTCCAAGCCCTTCTGGGTTAATGGGTTTCCATTAAGAAATCTGAGGTAATTCTGATGGAATCATCTTTGTATGTTATGAGTTGTTTCTCTCTTGCTGCTTTCAGCACTCTCTATTTGTATTGTTTAGAGTTTTGACTATGATGTGCCTTGGTGAGTTTCTTCTTTGGTCCAGTCTGTTTGGTGTTCTATGAGCTTCTTATATCTGAATGTGTCTCTCTTTTGAGAGAGTGGGCAAGCTTTCCTCAATAACTTTGTTGAACATGTTCTCCATGCCTTTGGCCTGAATTTCTTCCCCTTCTAGTATACCTAAAATGCAGATGTTTGGTCTTTTTAGGGTATCTCACAATTCCCTCATATTCCATTTGCATAATTTTTTGAATTTATCAAAGTTTTTGGACTCCAGCGCAATTTCTTCTATCTTGTCTTCCAGATCCGAGGTTCTTTCCTTCACCTGATCTACTCTGGCAGTAAGCAATTCTAGAAAGGTTTTTACAAACTCTATTTGATTTTAGTTTTCTGTTGCATTTTTCTGTATTGCATTCAGCACTTTGTTGAGTTTCAATTTCAGGTTGTGGTTTGTTTTCCTGATGCTTCCAGGAATTCATTCTTGCATTTAGTCATGTCTTCATTAAGCTTAATCAGCTGGTTATTGAGTTCCTCTATTTGCTGATTCCTCTTCAATTCATTTAGCTCTCTTTTGAGATCTCTCTGGTTTTCTTCAAGTAGGTTAAATCCAGTGACAAGAGCAGTGTGCTGTAATAAATGGTTCTGCCTAATTTCATTTATGTGATTGTTGGGTTTTTGGATGGTTTGCTTTCAGTTCAGCCATTTACCTGGTCAAGGTCTCATTGGGTTTATTAAATAAGCTTATTGTGCTTTCCTTTTGGGATTCAGTTTCTGTTGTCTCCTCTATATTTTCATTGGAGACCTCCATTGTGGCACTAGGGAACCTTAATTTCTCAGTGTGTTATTTGTTGTTTTGTTCTTTTTTTTTTTTTTTTTGCATTGAAGTCTGCCCATCTCGGGGTAGAAGTCTTATTTTATTATGGTGGAAACAAGTATTTGCCCTTGTAGACTCTTCAGTGAGTGTTCTGTTTTGGGTTTTAACCAGATTGGAGTGGGGTGGCATTTTATCCACAAATGTGCTGGCTATTGAGGTTGCTGGTGTATCCACAGCTCTGGGTTGGTGCCTGATAGGAAAGCTGTCCTGGAGGTCTGGAATCTGCTCTAAGGAACAGGCCAGACCCCTGGTCCAAGGGGTTGGCAGGTGTGGAGGCATTGGTGTGTGGAGGTGGCTGGGAACCAGAGGAGGTTGCAGAGGCCAGAACTATCCGCTGAGGCTGCAGGAGGTGGGGCTAGTGGCATGGGGTGTGGGAGACCTATGGGGCCAGCCCAGGCCAGGACTGGCACAGGGCAGTGTGCACACAGTGCCCTGGAGCATGCACAGAGTGGTGTGGGTTGTGGGGAGCCCTGTGGACTGCAGGACTCTGAGGCACAGGTTTGCATGGACCCAAGGCCTGGAGGGCCCTTAGGGGAATGCCTGGGACAGAGCAGGATGGCTCAGTGTGGTGTGGGACAGTGCTGGACCTGAGGGGCCCTCCAGTGTGCTCTCGAGGAAGCCCAGGGTGACAAGGCAGCATGGAGTAGTGTGGGATGGCACTGTCGTGGCTCTGAAGGTGCTAACACTGGAGGTGGGTCTGGGTAGCATGACAGCGATGGCACTGGGCCTGATGAGCCCTGCAGGGCTTTGCAGGACAGCAAGTGATGATGTGGGGTAGCACTGGGTCTGTGGTACCCTCCAAGGTGCGCACAAGTTGGTATGGGACACAGGCATGGGTTGGAACAGGACACCGTGTGGGACAAGGAAATACAGTGTGGGGTGTGGGCAGAACATGGCACAGAAGCAGCTCTGGTCAGCGTAGAACATACGGGTGGGGTAGAAACGTGGGTCCTGTCTCCCACCCTGTGTGTCCTTCTGAGTGGGTTGGTCCCTTAAGTATAGGAGGTGTGGGGGAAAGCCCTGCTGGCCTGACCTCAGAAGCCCGGGTTAGGTAAATGCCAGCCTTCCCCAGCATGAATGGCTAGTACAGTCTCAGGAACCAACAGATACCCATGTGTACAGGTGCACTGGGACCCCTCCCCCCCACCTAGGACTGGAGTTCTGGAATTCTTGCCTGGTTTAACCCCAGGAAGTCTAGCATGGTATTGAGTCAGTCATCTGGATCATATGTCTCCCTCATTTGATTTCTTGATGGTAGACATTCTGACAAAAATGAGATGGAATCGCAATGTAGCTTTAGTTTGCATTTCCATGGTGGCTAAGGATGTCTAGCAAGTTTTTAGATGTTTATAGTCCATCTGTATGAAGATGTGGTACATTTATACAATGGTAAAGTATTGTGGTAAAGAAAAATGAAATTATGAAAATTACAGGGAAATGGATGGATCTGGAAAGGATTATGCTAAGTGAGGTAACTCAGGCCCAGAAAGCCAAACACCACATGTGCCCTCTCATATGTGGAGCCTAGCTACAAATGTTTATATCTGCAAGTGAGTTGGAGTGAAGGTCAGTAGCAGAGGCCAGAAAGCTAGACAGAAGCTATAAGAGAGGGAGGAAGGAGAGGGGAGACTTAAGGAAATGGTATTATATACCCTTTTGAGCAGGTCAGCCTAGGACCAAGTGAGACCCTGCCCCCGAGAAAGTAGCCTTGGAGGGAGATGGTGCATTCAGAAGGTGGAAGATCCAGGAATGGGGAGCTCCAACTAAGCAGCTCTGGGAGGTTGTGATGCATGCTGGGACAAGTCCTCTGTACTACAGTTGCTGTAGGATCATCCACACTTTTGAAGGTAATCCCTCGCTCCTGCTCAGTAAGCCCTGGCTCACTGGGTTGAACTTTGGTGGCATCACGTTAGTCTGTTGTTGGTGCCCTACATGGGGGAGCAAGCACTCATTGGCATCTGTTGTAGTCAGCTTTCTCCTTGCTGTAACAAAGAAGAACCCAACCAAAAGCAGCTTGATGGGAGGAATGGGTTTATTTTGGCTTATGGACTCGAGGGGAGGCTATGATGGCAGGAAAAACGATGGCATGACCAGAGGGTGGACATAACCTCTGCCACAGCACTGCAAACAACAGCAGGAAGGTGTGCCAAACACTGGCAAGGGGAAGCTGGTTTATAACCCCATAAGTCCGCCCCCAACAACACAGCTCCAGCTAAATTCTAATACCCAAACTGCCATCAGGTGGGGATTGATCATTCAGAACACATTTGTTTGTGGGGGACACCTGGATCAAACTGTGACAGTATCTCCCCAGAAATTTTTTTTTAACAACAGCTACATAATGAGTTTGAGAACAGCCTGGGCTATATGGAACACTATCTAAAACCAAACAATAGGCTGGAGAGATGGCTCAGTGGTTAAGGCATTTGCCTCCAGTGCCTAAGGCCCTGGGTTCAATTCCCAAGGACCCACATAAGCCAGACCCACAAAGTGGTGGCCCTGGTGTTCTCTCTCTCTCTCTCTCTCTATCTCTATCTCTGCTTGAAAATGAATAAAAAAATTTTTAAAAGAAAAGAAAACAATAGAGAACCAAAAAACAGCGCGCCATCCTGCTGGCTCAAACATGTCACAGGCCAGCCCCAAAGCAGGGACAGCACTGCCAAGGTCCTTGAAAAAGGTACAAAGCAGAGAAAGGAATGCTGAGGCCCAGTGCTGCCCTGTCCTCCACCTGGGTCCTGCAAGTGCCATCAAATGTGCAGGCTAAGGTTTGTGCTAACAGCACAGCTCTGATCTCAGGCTGGACTCTCTTCACTTGGTGTGACCCTGACCTACAGGGACAGGCTGGAAGAGGCACACAGGGACTCAAGGTCCCTCTGCCCAATTCAATGTTTCTTCCTGAGAGGAAGCCTTGGAAGGGCTTCCAGGAACACTTGAGCACTTTGAGACAGTGTGTGCAAGCACATTTTGTGATGGCAGCCCCATCCTCACACACAAGGTGGCTACCATGGATGCTGGCAAGCACAGAGGAGGTTGGACGCTCAGGGTGCACGGGGCATAGGGAAAGGACTGGGCTTCCAGCTGCTTCCAGACAGCCCCGCCTCCTCTGGGAAGAAGCCAAACCTCTAAGGGACACTGTACCTGGGGCAGGCTCTTCCCAGTCCTCAAGGCTCCCAAAGAGGACCTAAGAACACTTCCCCCATCACTTCCCACCAGCTCTGAAAAACTCTGGCTTTGCAGATCCAGAGACAAGCAGACGTCTTCCTGTCATCTGAACACCCTTATCTTTTAATTACTTTCCTCCATCCTCTGTTAGGAGTTTCTTTTTCTTCTGTAGCTCAAAATCATTGTACTCAGATGACCGCCATCTCCCCAGCTGGTCAGGCTATGCAGAGCCCTGCCAGTTGCCTGTGCAGCAAAGCACATTCTGGGACATGAGGACCAGTGTGGTGGTGGCGGCAAGCACCATCCACCCACCAGGGCCCTAACCCACCCACACCCGCTAAGTAGAGGTCATAGCAGGTGAATGCTTGGCCTGGCCAGCCCCATTGGCCCACGGAGCCTTCTCAGCTGGACTTGGGCTCCTTGAGACTCAGGGACACGATGCTGGACATCAGTGCTGCCTTGAACATACCTGGAGGTAATGTTCAGAGGGAAGGGATGAAGAAGGGGCTGAGGGAAGGTGAGGCAAAGTGAGCCGTGTGAGCCCCTGGATTCAGTGGGCTCACGCCAGCAGCCCACCTGCCTGTGTCCAACAGAATGAATCCTCCCCCTCTGGTTAAAAATTGGATGAAGCATAGAATCTTCCCTTCAAGGGTAACTCATGTATAAATAGGATCGCATCATACTAAACCCTGGACCCTCTAGGCTGGGGAAATATGGGGCATGTAGTCAACCAGGCGGGACCCAGCTATCTATGGGTGCCCTGACTGCATGAATTCCGGGAACTGGGTGAGTGGGAAGAAGCTCCATATGGCAGTCACCTCCAGCAGTCAATCATGACTTCACTTCTGGCTCAAAATTAAAGCCCCCCCCCAAGTTTTTTAACCCACATGACCCCAGACACATCCAATGGTTTTGCCTGGATGAGAAGAGGGGTGTGAGTAGGGAGACCAGGCACCCACACACCCCACGTGACATTGGAAACAGGCATCTTGCTGCCTCAGACATTTGAATTCTAATTAACCCACAGCCTGAGAAGTCAAGATGTTTAATTCTGCCAGAGTTCTTTTTTTAAAAAATATTTTATTTATTCTTTTTTAAGCAGAGAAATACAAGAGAGAAATACAGAGAGGGGAAGAGCACCAAGGCCACCACCTTGTGGGTCTGGCTTATGTGGAATTGAACCCGGGTCCTTAGGCACCAGAGGCAAGTGACTTAACCGCTGAGCCATCTCTCCAGCCCTCTGCCAGAGTTCTTAAGGGCTGAAATCTTCACACCCAGCAGAGGCTGCAGCTCCTCAGAGGAGGTCCGCTGAGCAGAGCTGCTGTCCAGCAGGTGACCCGGCTGCAGAGTGTGGGGGGAAAACCTCCCGCCACCCAGTGCAGCTGGGAGCCAGGTCCTGCCCCATCCCAGCTCCCACCCCCAGGGCCAGATACTGGGTGCAGTCCAACTGTGCCCCATGGGGGTCAGGGTTTCTTTGCATCTTCACTTGGTACTGAATTGAAGTGTCCCCCAAGAATTCGTGTCCACCCGTAATCTGAGATTATGATCTTACTTGGGAATACGGTTTCTTTAAATGTAATCAGAATATACAAGTCAGAGCCTGAGTCTCATGGCTGCCATCCTAAATAGACGGAGGAGAGAATGGAAAAGACGAGGGGATCTGAGAATGACAGGGAGCATGGTCCCATCTTGACTCTGAGCTTCAAGCCCCCAAGAACACGGAGCGACCTGCTGTCTGAGCTCAAGGCTCCAGAAAGGTCTTCGGTGCTATCACCCTGCCCCTGCCATCCCCCTGCGACTCCAGGTGGGCTGTGGGCTCTTGTCATCTCTGTGTTATAGACAGGCCACTGAAGCCAGGTCACTCGCCCAAAGCCAGATGCCCTTGGTGATCCAGTCAGGATGCAGAGCCTGCAGGATGCCTGGTCACTCCTCCATCCCAGACCCCTCCTCTGTCCTCTGCCCACCCGCTCCCAGCCCCCTGCAGAATGGCACAGGTGTCCTGAGGCCAGCCATGAAAGGCCACCAGCTTCTGCCACACACTTGCTCCTCCAACCTCAGCCACCACCAGCACCACAAAGGAATCACAATGCCACCAGCCTATCATCTCAGGCCAGCTGAAGAGCCGAGGGCAGAGTGGAGACACCTCCAAGTCACCGTGGTGCCACGTGGAACCAGCCAGTCTTTAAGTCAATCTAGCAGATGCCCAAGGAACCAACAGTGATCCCCATGGGATCCCTGACTGACCTCTGACCCCTGACCCCTGACCCCGACTGCTTGAACCGCTAAACTCAGGGAGATGGGTGACTGTTCTGAGGCAAGGACCAAGCTGCAGGAGCTGGCTGCAAGACAGAACACAGGCCTGGGCCCAGAGCAAACCCCACACTGACCCTGGTACCTGTACGCACCTTCTAGCCATTTTCTCCTTGGTCTTGGTTTGGTACCTCCATCAGCATGGTGACCAGTTCCTCAAAGCTTTGCCCACAGACCCATCAAATGGCCATAATTCTCCCCCCCCAAGAGACACTCCCCTAGGCAGTGTGAACAGACATAGCCAGAAGCTTGCATACACAGTAATCACAGATGTCCACAAATGATGCTCCATGAAATGCGACCTGACAAGCCATCAGGGGAACAATGCTCACATGCCCAGTGTGAGCAAAGCTGGAGACGCTTGACTCAGCGCAGGAGCCCAGCACAGTGGAACCAGCCCGTCTTTGAGCAGCGTGACTCTGCTTGTGATATATCCAAGGACAGGAAGTGATGTCCAGTTCCCAAGGGTTCGGGGTGGGCCATGACTACTGACAGGTGGGCTTTGCTCTGAGGTGGTGAGAATGCTCTGGAATTAGATAAGAAGTGGTGGCTATATAATCCAGCCAGTTCCCACAGAATTGTACGCCATATTTATAAAGTGATTGTGTGGTCTGTGGATGGCACAGTGTTGTGTGTCTGTGTTACACGTGTGAATGTGCGTGCACACAGGCACATGTACATGTGGAGGCCAGAGGTCAATGTTAGGGGTCTTCCTCTGCCACTCTCCATCTTATTCCTTGAGGCAGAGTCTCACTGAACCTGGCACTCACCAATTTAGCTTGACTAGCCAGCCAGGAAGCCCCAAGGATTCCCTTCTCTTCCTCCCCAGTGCTGGGATCACAGGAACACAGCACACCCAGCAGTTTACATGGGTTTGGGGATCTGAACTCAGGCCTCATGCTTCTGCAGCAAGGCTACTGAGCCATCTCCTCAATCCCACAATATATTTTAGGGAGTTTTTTTAAAGACAGATTCTTTTTTTAAAAATATTTTCTTTATTTATTTGAGAGAGAGAGAGAGGCAGACAGAGAGAGAGAGAGAATGGGCGCACTAGGCCTCCAGCCACTGCAAATGAACTCCAGACACATGCGCCCCCTTGTGCATCTGGCTTTATATGGGCATTGGGGAATCAAACTCTGGTCCTTCTGCATTGCAGGCAAACGCTTTAACTACTAAGCCATCTCTTCAGCCCTTAAGACAGATTCTTATTCTGTAGCCCAGGCTGTCCTGAACTTGCTATGTGGCTAAGGCTGGCCTGGAACTCATGGCGACCTGTCTGCTTCAGCCTCCCAAGTGCTGAGATTACAGGCATATACAACCACACCTGGCCTTCCACAATGAATTTTTTAAAATGTTTTATTATTTATTTGTAAGCAGAGATGAGAGAGAGAGAGAGAGAGAGAGAGAGAGAGAAAGAGAGAGAGAGAATGGGTATACCAGGGCCTCCAGCCACTGCAACAAACTCCAGGCACAAGTGCCACTTTGTGTATCTGGCTTTATGTGGGTACTAGGAATCAAATCCCAGGCCAGCAGGTGTTGCAAGTGCCTTTAACCACTGAACCATCTCTCTAGCTCCACAATGTATTTTTTCACAGTGTATTTTTAATGGCACCTCAGTTTAGTAGGAGACTTGCTGGTATGATGCAAGGACCAGAACACCACACACATGCATGCACACACCCCCACGTATACATGCACACATGCATGCACAGCAAACACACACCTCCCCGATGCACCACAGACATGATAAACACACAGAGGCTCCAGCAAGCATGCAGAAGGGTCTCCCCGTTGACACCTTCTTGTTCACATGTTGAGAAATGACTTTAAACCTCTTTGCACACAATGATTGTCAACTCAGTTCAAAAAACACCTAGTGGTCACTCCTACCCTCCCTTCCCACCCCTAGCATCCCCTCTGCTTTTGCCTGGCCCCATGCAGACATGCCCTCCACCCTGGGGCAGCTTTTATGGCCCTACATCTAAGACAGAATTGAGGCAAATATGGCCTTCGAGCGCCCCCTAATGTTAAGATAACAGAAGTGACTCCAGGCTCAGACCTTTATCAGTGATCCTGCTGGTCTCACCAACCATGTCAGAACCCACTGTATGAAAGGTGCTCTTTGGTACTTAGAACAGCTAAATGGCAGCGAGCTGCAAGATAGAGCTACTAAGGCCAGAGTCAGAAGACTATTCTCAATGTGTGGCTGTGCCGAGATCCACCTCTCTAGCCACTGCTGGCTTGGGGTCTGAAAGAAACGCACTCTTTGGGCTGAGTGCATCCCAGGCCTTCCCTGGAGCTCTTGGGAAAGAGGCTCTCGCAGAGCAGTTATCTGGCTGGGAGAATGGTGTCTGGGGTTCCCTGCAGCCTTCTTGCCACTATGAAGGTGTTGGAAGCAGTTTCAGGTGCCCATGGGGAACCCTCCTCCCACCCCACCCCTGGTCAAGCCACACCTGGCCAACTCTCAAAGGAGATAATAGGAGCCCAGGCTCAGTTCACAGTATCCCAAATAGGACTCAGGATAAGGACCATTTTGAGAAACAGCAAGCTCAAAGGTGGTGTTAAAGAAACACTGATGGGGGGGCGGAGCAAGATGGTGGCTGAGTAACAACTTCGCCAGGACTCTCCTAAAGGTTTGACCCCCCTCAACTGCTATCCAGGCTTTGGACACCGGCGGAACCCGAGTTCGAAATCTCCCCCCCTCTCTGCTCCCCTGTGGAGCAGAGGGCCGAGCCCTCCCGCCCCGGCTGGCTGGCTCCCGCCGCCATTATCCCCCGGGGCTGAGTCCAGACTCGCAGCGT
>PVHP010032598.1:0-20280 GCA_004024765.1 Zapus hudsonius | reverse complement strand
GAATTCTCTATGTACTCAGGCTGGCCTCCAACTCATTTGGAGCCTCCTACCTATGCCTCCTGAGTGCTGGGATTAAAGGTGTGTATCACCATGCCAGACTTAAGTCTTTGTTTTTAAGATAACTAGAAGCCCTTTAAAGGAACCCAGTGTGATCTTCACTGAGGGCCAGCTGGCGCCATTCCTCCTGCGCCATCCTTTCTTGGAGGATGTGGAGCTGCTCACAAACCTCAAATCCCGCCTCCCCTTCTTCAGACCCTTGGGTTGCCACCACTGTGCAACCTGTCCTTTTCCACTTCCAGGAAAACCTGGTCCTGAAAAGGCCCTAAAGAGTCTAGGAACATCCCTTGTTTGGGAACCCATTCCCACAGGACAGGGATAGTTCTGGAAGCCCAGCTAGGACTACACTACTAGGACCACTGTAGGGGGAACTCATTCTAGGAACAAATAGGACCCTATGGATACACAATAGCCACAGAGCCCCAACTATCTATCAGGGAGGGCCCTTCACCAAGCCAGTCCTATGCATTATCTTATTTAATCCTTGCACTGCCCCAGACAGATAGCATGACTACCCTCATGTTTACCAAGAGGAAGCAAAGGAACTTCCTCAAGGTCACAGAGCTGGTTTGTGAGAAACTGAAAATCAGTCTGTCTTTGGAATGGTTAGGAATTGACTGTTTACCACCCCAAATTCATCTTGAAACCCAAACGCCTCAGTGCGGCTAGCAATATTTGGAGATGGAGCATGTAAGGTTAAACGAGGCCATAAAGGTGGAGCCCTGATATGATAGGATTACTGCCCTTAGAGGAGGTGACAGATAGTCTTAATCTCTCAACATTGGAGAACATGAACAGAAAGACACAGGTAAGAACACAGTGAAGGGCTGGGGAGATGGCTTGGTGGTTAAAGGCGCTTGCTTGCAAAGCCTGATGGCCTGGGTTTGATTCCCAGCACCCATGTGCGGTGGTTTGGAGATTTTTGATCAATGTTAACCTTCCTGCTTGACTCTCCAGCAGCCTGATGCAGAGGTGTCACTGGGGGCAGATCTTCTAGTCCAACCCAAAGTGTGTTCAGAGTAAGTTGGAGCTCTGGCTATTCATGCTTGCTGGTGTTGTTCTCTCTGCTGTGGATGCTGGAGTGAGCCGGGTTCCACTGTGATAGAACTTCCCCTGGAATCTGTAAACCTGAAATAAACCCTTTCCTTCCATAAGCTGTTTCTGGTCAGGTGTTTGTCACAGCAACTCAAAAGTAGCTACAACACCATGTAAAGCCAGATGCATGAAGTGGCAAATGTGTCTGGAGTTCATTTACAGTGGCAGGAGGCCCTGGAATGTCTAGACGTTCTCTGTCTCTCAAATAAATAAATAAAAATATTTAAAGAAAAAAAGAGAAACTCAACCTAGTGGGTGAGACTCACAGGTAACCTCTTCAGAGGGACAAAGTGTAAAAAGTGACCACTTCTTGCCTAAAGACCTAAACACTAATTTGACAGGTATTTGTTTAAAGTGGTGCCCTTCCCAGTGTACCAGGCCAGACATGGCATGGGTGGGACCAGCTGCTCAGTGATGGTATGAGGGCCTGCGACATCAGTATCCTCCCACACAAGTTGATGTCACTGAGAAGCCTAACCCTTCTACTGTCCCTGCTGTTGACTGTTGACGTTCATTATGCTTCTCGCCTCCTCCATAACCTCATTAGCACCTGTTCTACAGCTTGCTCTGCAGTCTTCTGCTAAACTAAACAAAGGAAGCACGTTTCTGGCATCTCTCCATACCCTTGCCTGTTGTCTGTGTGTGTGAAGCGGTGTGTGAACAGAATGGAATCAGTGTGGCTATGCTGGATCTTGCAGAAGAACCCCTCAAAAGAGAAAGATTTGAAGGTAACTCTAATACAGGCTCTTAAGCACTACCAATGCCCCTGGCTTGTCTGGCCTCTGCTCTGGTACAGACAGTGGATCCAAATAGTATTCTCGTCAAGGCTGTGGTCAAAAGGAAATACAGAAAGGCTGGGGTTGATTTTTATCAATAAGTCATCTGGTTTATTGCACACACAGTAACAGTGTAGACAGAGCCCGTACCTGGCCCGCTGGCTCGCTATGTGCTCTGAACTGCATGTCCGTGTGCCCCCTCCTCCACGTGGAACCTGAATCCCTGGGAGAGTGGGAGCTGGAGCCTTTGGGAGGCCATTGGTCATAAGGGTGAAGCACTTTTGAATGGGACTAGTGCCCTTAATAGAAAGGTCAGGATATCCAGATCTCCCTCTTCTTCCACCCCACCCCACTTCTCTGTTCTATGTGAAGACAAAAAGGAAAACATTTGTTACTAGCCAGAAAGAGAGCTCTCATCAGGAACCAAATCAGTGAGCACCTTGACCTCAAGCTTCAGAACTGTGACCAAATCTATGCTATTTTTGTGCATCTGGCTTTACGTGGGTATTGGAGAACTGAACCCTGGCCAGCAGGCCTTGTAAGCAAGTAAGTGCCTTTAACGGCTATTTTTGTTACTGCAGTCCGAATGTATTTATATCAGACAGTGAACATTATAATCAAAGCATCATTAAGGAACAACTGGGCTTTAAAACAAATGTCACCTCCTTGAGAAATTTCTGGTCCATACATTGAACAAAACCCTCTTTATCCAGCTATTCTGTCTATACAAGCAAAAGAATTCGGAACACATATTGGTCCTCTCAGACAGAAATGAAAAAACGTCAGATAGCTAATTAGAAGGAGTAAATCACAAACAGGAAATTCTAGAGCTGGATCGATTTGTCCAGTTTGCTCTAACTCGCCCTGCAGCCTCTGCACTTCTATTAACAAAAAAGGAACCAGCCTGGGGAGAACAGTGTGGTGCTCTATTGCATCTCAGAATTCTACAATTTATTCAGGAAGCAATGGTGCCTTCTATAGCAAGATGGTGTGTCTTGATAAGCCAAGATTTTTCTGACTACACACAGCTTATATCCCCAGATTTCCTGATTCTGCTCCTCTGCCAGTAACAAACCGTGCTGGGAACAGGAACTTCTGGGTGGGAGACAATACTACACCAGAAACTGAGGTCTTTCAGAGAGAGCCTCTTCATGTTTAAAATGAAGCAGCAATTACTACTCTCTACAAGTCTTACTGAAGAACAGCACCCACGTCTTTTGTACACTCTGCTGAGCATTCAACTGCACAGGGAACATCTTGCTGAGCGGACAGTCAAGGTTAAGGCAGCCTCTGCTGCTCATCCATGAAATGCACACACTCTCCACTCCGAGAAGACAGCAGTGTTCTGCCAAGGAAATGCCAACCTCTACCCTGCATCTTGGAATTGTCTGCTTCTGTCATCACCTTCTCCAGATCCCTGTGCCTGACAGAGATGCCAGACAAAGGAAGCTCCGCAGTCTGTCCCACACAGTCACAAGGGGCCAACATAAGGGTAAGGGAGATCCTTCTTGCATACAGACCATGAACTTGGCACTGGTTTAAGATATAGACTTCCCCTTTCATTTTTTTTTGGGGGGTAGGGTCTTATGTGGCTCAGGCTGGTTTCGAACTTGCTATGCAGCTAAGGATGACCTTGTACAGTACTGGGGATTGAACCCAGGGCTTTGTGCATACTAGACAAGCACTCTATCAACTGAGCTATACGCCCAGCAGAGATTCCTCTTTTTTAAATATTTTATTTATTTGCAAGCAGAGAGAGAGACAGACAGACAGACAGACAGACAGACAGATAGTATGGGTGAGCCAGGGCCTCTGGCCACTGCAAACCAACTCCAGATGCATGTGCCACTTTGTGTATCGTGCTTTATGTAGGTACTGGGGAATCGAAATCGGGTCTTTAGGCTTTGCAGGCAAGTAGTGCCTTAACCACTGCGCCATCTCTCCAGTCCAGAGAGTCCTCTTTTTAACAGGTACTAGTTCACATTTCCTCTTTTGACAGAATCCATGGAAAATGTGTGGTTTTCCATAACCTGCCCCTGGGATGTCAAAGGCCAAGCAAGAGGAGAGCTTATTCCACCACACAAGGCATTTAAACCAACCCTAACGGCAACCTGGCTGTCAGCTCTAAGGTCGCAGATGAAGCCAGGGCAGGTCTCAGAGGACACAAGGTGGCTGGCATGCTTTTCCTTGGCATCAAGCAGCTAACACTTGCTAAAGGATCAAAGACAGCACACGACATAAGGCAGTTGTTTGGGGAGAAAAATAAAGCCCTGCAAGTGCTTCTTATTAGCACAAAGGAAAGAGAGACAGCAAGTGGCATTTAGCAGCCTTCTCCACGGGACAGCCATGTACCCCCAAAGGGCTAAGGAGATGGGGTAGCACTCAGTGGAAGTGCTTGCCTAGGTAGAATGTGAGGTTCAAGGTGTGATTCCAACATTGAAAAACCAAAAAGGAAGGGAGTACAAGGAGAGCTGACAGAGCACCCTAGAGTCACTCCAGAAACAATTCTCCTGAGAGATAAAAGATAACAAGTCAAAGGTTCAAAAAAATTATAAAAACCAGAGGGGAAATTTGAGGAGTGGGGAATTCTGAGGGTTTAAATGAGTAAATTCATTCATTTCAAATAAGTAAACTGCCTTCGAAATTGAGAAAGTATTAAACAACACTTTAATCATTACTGGTTTTAATCAATTGCTAAGCAGATTTAAAATGTTATCTAAAAAAATAAAATAAAATGTTATCTATGGGGCTGGGATATCCCAATGGTAGAATACACGTAATACATGTAAGAGGCCCTGAGTTCAATCCCTAGCACTAAAAATAAATAGGATAGACTCAAATAAGATAGAATAGATAATATCTATGACTCACAAGTAAGGCATACAAGAAAATGACACAAAGACCTGTAGGCTCAATCACCACCATCATCCAAGCCCTGCACCTTCTTTTCAGAGGTAACTACTCCCTAGTATATGTATTTAAAATACTTATTTATTTATTTAAAGAGAGGCAGAGGGGGGATGGGTACACCATGGCCTCTAGCCACTGTAAAGGAACTCCAGATGCATGCACCACTTTGTGCATCTGGCTTTACATGAGTAGTGAGGAATCAAACCCAGGTCATTAGGCTTTGCAGGCAAGCACTTTAACTGCTGAGCCATCTGTCTAGTGCCTTAGTATATGTAATTTTATGAAGTCACGAACAATAACAATTAGGCAACCAATTGAAAAAAAAAGCTCTTTCCACTCCTATATGCCTTTTCTCTGATGTCCCATACTCAAACTTCATCTGTCCTGAAGCTGAGTCCTCTGTATTGTTAAGTAAGCGGGAATCTGAAAACCACATTTTTATATGATCCAAATGCTGACTAGCCCATTCTTCTCGGATGGTCCATAGGCAGCAGGCACTCAGCCTGTCCAAACCTACTCCTCTATGCCCAGTCCCTTCTCCCAGGCACCTGGGCTCTTCAACCCAGGCCAGGATCAATGCCCAGGGGTTGGCCACATGATGGGCCCAATTTTGGACAGCTGGGAGGTTTGCACAAAATGTTTTCAGGGATTCTACAAGTAGAATCCTGCCCTGGGTAGAGGAACTGGGAAGGGTAAAAGGGAAGCTCTTTCACTTTTCACCCGGGGCTTGGGCACCTCCAAAGACTACTGGGGGATCTGGACACCAGAGGTCTAGACAGGCAGAAGAGGAACACATGGAGGCAGAAGCTACAGAGAGGCTGTGACCAATCTTACACCCCCATGTGACATTCTGCATCTTTTGTAGCCACTAACAACCGTTTACGCCTGATGAGCTGGTAAGGAAGCCTCTTAATGTTTCTCCAAGCCCCCTTCCATCAGCCTGACGTTGAGCAGCGCCAGGCTCATGGATAACACATGATATTTGGGGTCCAGAGTGCTCTGGACCAGACCACAAAGCCCTTGCATCTAGAGTTCTGCCCACGGTTATCATTACTTTGTAGGAAAGGTACGGGAGGGCCACGTTGACCTGGAGAGGTATGGGTTAGAGCCGGTACACGTTCATGTGATGGCTGGGAATATACTGAGCCAGGGCTCTCACCCGAGAAAGTTTAAAAATGAGCCACAAGCCAAACTCAGCCCAGGAGGAGATCAAGAAAACAAGTAACTTCAGAAAGGCAGACAGAAAGCCAGGGGTGTGAGTCCTTACCAGGCTAAGAGCAAGTAAGAGGTTTTAATCCCACGGGTTCATCTGGATTGGCTGGGCTCAGCATGGCCGGCCTTAATGAGCCAGCAGCCTCAGTGTCTCAGTGTGCAGAGGACGAAAGCTACATTTCCAAGGATTAGCTGTGAGAGGGTGGAAAGATGTGAAGCCACAGAGCATTTGTTCAAGAGGGTTAGGGTTAGCTGTAAGGCACGATGAGAAACAGGCAGCTGTTAGAAAAGAGAGGGGGGGAGTATATAGGTTGGGACAAGAGTCTTGATCATCATGTAGGCAGAAACTTGGCCCCTTCTAAGTGCACAGAGGCCAAGTACCAGGAAATATAATAAATATGATTAAATTCCACCATCACAAGCTCAGTCCCAGACCCTTTAGAAGGCCTAACAGGACACATGGGAAAAAAGAATTCCAGACTCCGAGGTTTTCACCAGAGGATCCCCAGGGTTTGTGACCAGTAGGCACCACTATTCCACAGCTCCCTCCCCACTCCCTAGAAGATTCTTCAGCCTCTGCTGAGCTTTCCAGGCCTCCCACCAGCTGTCCCCAGGCCCCAGAAAGAATTCCCTCAGAGCCCTATGAAGGAAGCAGCTGCAACTCAGAGACCTCCAGCAGTCCAGAGCGGCTGCTTCCCAGAACTCTAGCCATGGGGGCAGAAGGGCACTGTTTTCTCACTTCTCAGACTATGGAAGTCATAGAGCTTAAACTCTTTTCCTAATTGCAATATACCACGAGTCTGAGTTACCTGAAAGATATCTACACTTGGACTTACATGAAACACAACAAAGTCGATTTTTCCCCTTTTAAACTAGAAATTAAGTTGGACATGGTGACGCACACCTTTAATCCCAGCACTTGGGAGGCAGTGGTAGAAGGATCAGCGTGAGTTCAAGGCCAGCCTGAGATTGCATAGTCAATTCTAGTCAGCCTGGGCTAGAGTGAGACCCTACCTCGAAAAACCAAAAATAAATAAATCAAAATAAAATAAAAATGAGTGTGATGAACTATAGCCATATACAACAGCTTGCACATAATACTGAAGGGGAAGAAGCAGGTATGAAATAGGAAATCTAAATAAAGCTAGGGAGAAAGTGCTTGTGCAAGTGTAAGGACCTGGACGTGGATCCCCAGAATTCATGTAAAAGCTGGGTAGGTGGAGACAGGAGGATCCCGAAAGCCCACTGGCTAGCTTGTATAGCTGAATTGGTGAGCTCCAGGTTTAGAGAGAGACCCAGTCTTGAAAAACATGGTGGGCAGCTTTGGAAGAAGACACCTGATGTTGACCTCCGGATCCACGTGTACCTGCACACACGTGCGCCCGTGCACAAACAT
Source organism: Zapus hudsonius (assembly GCA_004024765.1). Lineage (NCBI taxonomy): Eukaryota > Metazoa > Chordata > Mammalia > Rodentia > Dipodidae > Zapus > Zapus hudsonius. The sequence continues at coordinate 12,834 of PVHP010032598.1, read as the reverse complement.
GTTCACACACACACACATGTAAACAAAAAGAAATAGTAAATACAGTATGACTGCATTCTTGGGGTGTGTGTGGGAGGTGGGGTTGAAGCAGAGTATCACTCTAGCCCAGGCTGACCGAGAACTCACTCTTAGTCCAGGCTGGCCTTGAACTCACCAGTGATCCTCTTACCTCAACCTTCAGAGTGCTGGGATTAAGAGTGCATCGCTATACCCAGCTAAAAGTCCCCCCCCATTCCATTCTTCTAATGACCCAAACCAGGTAAAAGTGAATTATAGAATTTAGGTGTACAGTGGTAAAACCACGGCAGGGAGAATACAAGGACTTGATGACCAATAATCAGGAGAGTGGTTCTGACTGGAGAGATGGCCTGTGGTGGAGAGGGCAGGAAGTCCTGTCTTTTACCTGGGAGTTACTCAGACATAGGCTTTGAATTAAGTCCTTTTTTGTTTGTTTTGTTTTTCAAGGTAGAGTCTCACTCTAACCCTGGCTTACCTGGAATCCACTATGTGTCCACTATGTGTCCTCACTATGTGTCAGGGTGTCCTCAAACTCACAGAGATCCTTCTACCCCCCCCCACCATAGTGCTGGGATTAAAGGCGTGCACCACAATACCTGGCGAATTAAATTTTTTTTTTAAATTTTTTATTTATTTGAGAGAGGGCCTCTTTCCACTGCAAACTCCAGACACATGCACCGTTTTGTGCATCTGGCTGTACATGGGTACTGGAGATTGATCCCAGGCCAATAAACTTTGCGTGTGCCTTTAACCACTGAGCCATCTCTCCAGTCCTGAATTAGTCTTAAAACTGCACATATAGGGCTGGAGAGATGGCTCAGCGGTTAAGGCACTTGCCTCCAGTGCCTAAGGCCCCCGGTTCAATTCCCCAGGACCCACATAAGCCAGACCCACAAGCTGGTAGCCCTGGTTCGTTCTCTCTCTCTCTCTCTCTCTCTCTCTCTCTCTCTCTCTCTCTCTGCTTGAAAATAAATAAATAAAATATTTAAAAAAAACTGCATCTATGTTTTTAATATTCTTCTGTGTGTAATTCTTCAAATATTAAAAAATCAAAACACTGGGGGATGGAGAGATGGCTCAGAGGTTAAGATGCTTGCCTGCAAAGCCTAAGGATCCAGGTTCAGTTCCCTAGTACCCACATAAAGCCAAATGCACAAAGTGGCTCATACATTTGGAGTTCATTTACAGTGGCTGGAGGCCCTGGTGCACCCATTCTATCTCTATTTGCAAATAAATAAAATTAATTTTTTAAAAAAAACTTTAAGTTTTAAAAGCTGGTTATGGTGGCACATGCCTTTAATCCCAGAACTCAGGAGGCAGAGATAGGATTGCCATAAATTTGAGGCTAGCCTGAGACTACATAGTGAATCCAGGTCAGCCTGGGCTAGAGTGAGACCTTACCTTGAAAAACAATCAAACAAACAAAAAATCAAGACACTGGAAGAAAAAAAGTCAACACAATAGGGCCATATCTTTAAGGGGAACAAACAGAAGTGAGTGGAGATGCAGGTAAGTTATGAGAACTAGAGTAGGTGACAGGTGGGAAAGAGCCAGAAGCACCAAACTTGACTTTGTCCCTCTGAACATGGCTGTCAAGTGCATCAACTCTATCAATACTATATTACTCTTCTGAAGATCTTTTGTGTAGGCTCAGTACCTCTAGCAAGAGCCTTCCAAGGCAGCCATCACTACCCCCTTTGTGAGGAAACATCTGAATTCTTAGGAACCAAGGTGAGCCTCTTGACAGCAGAACCTTGCCTTACTTCATCTAAGGGATAGACGAAGAGGGGCTCCCCAAATTCATGCCAGCTGGAGCATGGATGAGCTGGTGTAACGATGGGCACAGCTAACAGGGCTGGTCAGAAGGCCTCTCCGAAGGGCACTGTGAGCAGGTGGAGGGTGTCTGATCAAGGACTGGGAACACAGCAAGAATTTTTACTTCTCTTGTCAAGAGACAAACACGTGTGAGTTGGGGGTGAGAGGTAGGGCTTGGACGAGCAAGCTGCTTTGAAAGACAGGGGAGAAGGTCTAGGGGTGCAAAGCAAGCAGCAGAGGATGCCGACAGTAGCTGGAGTGCCAGCCAAACTATGGTCATCGATGAATTTGTGGTGTGAGAGCTGATATGTGCGTTGTTACCTGGCCAGGCAGCCTGGAGGGCAGATGTGAGGGTACACTGGGCTAAGGGGCGCCCATGGTAAAAGCCAGATATGAGGGTATACTGGGTTGTTAATTAGATGGTGCCCACAGAATAGAAAAAGAAAGAGCAGAGCTTAGAAAGGACCCAAAATTTTTAGGGATCAAATGGGAAGCCATGGGCTGGAGAGATGGCTCAGCGGTTAAGGCACTTGCCTCCAGTGCCCAAGGCCCCAGGTCCAATTCCCCAGGACCCACATATACCAGACCCACAAGGTGGTGGCCCTGGTGCTCTCTCCCTCTCTCTCTCTGTATTTCTCTGCTTGAGAATAAATAAAATATATTTTTTTTAAAAATGGGAAGCCATTCCAGAACTACACAGTAAGAATCTTATCTTAAAAGTTAAAATAAAGCCAGGCATGGTGGTGCATGCCTTTAATCCCAGCACTCGGGAGGCAGAGGTAGGAAGATCACCATGAGTTCAAGGCCAACCTGAGACTCCATAGTGAATTCCTGGAGCCTGGGCCAGAGTGAGACCCTACCTCAAAAAACCAAAAAAAATTAAAATAAGCCGGGCGTGGTAGTGCACGCCTTTAATCCCAGCACTGGAGAGGCAGAGGTAGGAGGACTGCTGTGAGTTCAAGGCCACCCTGAGATGACGTAATGAATTCCAGGTCAGCCTGGACTAGAGCGAGACCCTGCCTTGAAAAAGAAAGTTAAATACAAAAACTTTTCCTAAATTTAGGAACCCTTTAGTCACTAGATGAAAATTAACCCCATCAGCCCAAGTGAGGAGGTGGAAGTAGAGAACGAACTCTGAATACCAAGACAGGAGGAAAACCACCTCACAATTGACCTTGGAAGCAGGTATATTTATTCCACTTGACAGATGATGTGGAGGTAATGACGAGGGAAGGTCACAGAGCTTCAAGGACGGGAAGAGCTAGAGTGATTCTGAACACTAAGAACTCAAGAATCCAAGATGCAGACTGCTGACGGGTTAACGACGTGATTGTCTCATGTGTGGAATGCTTGAGAGGCCTCAAGACAAGCACTTTCGGCTTCATTTCCATCTACTATTGTGCTTAGTTCAAACCCTTATCGCCCACCATCGTTACATCGATACTCTTTTAAAAATATTTTATATAATTATTTATGACACACAGAGAGAGGAGAATGAGCACCAGGGCCTCCAGCCACTACAAACAAATTCCAGACACACGCACCCTCTTGTGCATCTGGCTTTACGTGGGTACTGGGGAATTGAACCTGGGTCCTTAGGTTTTGCAGACCAGCACTTTAACCCCTGAGCCATCTCTCTAGCCCACATTGATACTCTTAACTGGTGTCTGGACCTCTACACTGTTCACATACTGAGCTTGCCAAATTGCACATCAGATCACAGAGGCAGAGCGCTGTGGTTTGCTGTGGCCACCACAGGCTCATGTGCTTGAATACTTGGTCCTTGGGGCTGAGGAGATGGCTTATCAGGTAAAGGCGCTTGCTTGAAAAGCCTACAAGTCTGGGTCCAATTCTCCAGCACCTAAGGAAAGCCACATATGCACAGAGTGGAAACTTGGTCCTCAGCTGGCTGGTGGTGTTGTGGGAGGTTGCAGACCCTTTGGGAGGTGGTGGATCACTGGGAAGCAGGCCTTGAAGGTACCTCTTTGTGTTTCTCAGCATGAACTCTGCTTCTTGATCTATGGGATGTCTCCCATCACTCTCCCTGCCGCAGCTGTGAGCTGCCATAAACTCCACCATGCTTTCCCCTCATGATGGAGAAATCTGGTGTTAGACAAGGCCTCACTGCTCGCTCCAACTCTGCTGTCCGAACAGTCAGACCCCAGGCCCTGCATGACATACTGGCTCTCTGTGCCCGGGGCCCTGTTGCTTCCAGTAACCTGGCTCATCATCTCAGTTGCTGCCACTGCTTCCTGTAGGGTTAGGGTTCCATCTGTTGGCACTCTCTCCTGACACCAGGGCCTGCCTCTCTACCTGTGCCTATACTCCCACACCAGAGGCCTCTACCCACCTGTTTTCATGCCAGATGCCTGGATTACCCACCAGCTGTTCCTTGCCACAACAGGTGTTCTGCAGAGCAGAATGAAGCTGCTCCAATGATTGGCACCTGTCATCCCTTTGCCATACGCCAGCCATTCTAGGCCTGGCCCATCCCCATCTCCCTTATTCTCTTGAGGAATTCAACTGACCCAATGCTTTTTTTGAAAACTGACAGAATGAGATAAGTTCCATTATTAAAACATCTTCATTTTGGGGCTCGAGAGATGGCTCAGTGGTTGAGACGTGCCCATAATGCAGAAGGTCCCAAGTTCATTTCCCCAGGACCCACGTAATGCCAGATGCACAAGGTGGCGAATGCATCTGGAGTTCGTTTGCAATGGCTGGAGGCCCTAATGTGTCCATTCTCTCTCTCTCTCTCTCTCTCTCTCTCTCTCTCTCTCTCTCTCTCTCTCTCTCTCTCTCTCAAATAATTAAATACTTTAGATTATTTTTAAAAATCTTCACCTCATTTGAATTTCATCAAAAAAGGGATGATGAGCCAGGGGTCACAGCGCACACCTTTAATCCCAGCACTTAAAGATGCTGATGTAGGGGATCACCATGACCATGAGTTCGAATTTAGCCTGGGGCTACAGAGTGGGTTTCAGGTCAGCTTTAGCTGGAGTGAGACCCTGCTTTTAAAAAAAAGAGAAAGGGATAAATTTAACAATGTATATGCAAAATCTGAACAATGAAAAGTAATGGTGTTGAAACTGGACATTCAAGAAAAAAGTAAATGAAATTCAATGTGTTCATGAATTATAAAACAGTATCAAGATGAAAATTCCTGGCCTGAGGAGATGATTCAGTGGTTAAAGGCACCTGCTTACAAAGTCTGACAACCCAGGTTTGATTCCCCAACACTCATGTAAATCTGGATGCAATCTGGATATAAAGTAGCTCATATGTCTGGCATTCATTTGCAGCCACAAAAGACTTTGGGGTGCTCTCTCTGCACAGCACACGTGCATGCACGCACACATGGACAAAAAATAAAATTTGTTAAAAAGTTGTTAATTCGTCCCAATTTAATCTCTAGATTCTACCCTATCTCAGAGTCCTAATAGTTCATTTGCAGATGTTGATAAACTGACCCAAATTTAATAAAAATGCCAAGACTTAGAATAAGCAAACCAATTTTGAAAGACAAATTAGGAAGATAAACTAATTTCAAGACTTGCTATACAGCTACAGTGCCAAGACAGTGTCAAAGTATTTTAAGAACAGACAAATAGATGGACGGTACAGAAGAGAGTCCAGAAAGAGACTGCATATGTATGACCAGCTGATTTTTGACAAAGGGGCTAAGATAATTCAATGAAGGATACAGAATACACTACTGGCAGATATGATATAGCAGTGTGTCAGAGGAAGACTGTGCAAACCTTTCCTCCATAAAACAAGGACACTGCATGATCATGGAATTTAACAATATAAATAAATGCTGAAATCATATCTGATGAAATACCATTCCCAAGAAAAATTCTAACATTAGAATAAAACAAAACTGCTCAAGTTGAAGGATGATAGTTTAGCAAAAGAAAAAAAAGGTTAAAAAATAAATATTCTAACAGGTGAATCACTAAAGCAGAAGTCATTAGAATATAGCAGGGATGACTCCTCTGACCACCATTATTTTTTAATATTTTATTTATTTATTTGAGGGGGGCTCACCAGGGCCTCCAGCCACTGCAAATGAACTCTAGACACATGCGCCCTCTTGTGCATCTGGCCCTACATGGGCACTGGGGAATCGAACTCTGGTCCTTCTGCATTGTAGGCAAATGCCTTAACCGCTAAGCCATCTCTTCAGCCCTCTGACCACTATTATTAAATAATTGTTGTAAGTTACTAGAAAATGCAATAAGGAAATTAAATCTTCAAGATAAACATGAAGAGATTTTAAAAAGAAGAGTGTTATAATTGCATATCTAGAAAACCCAAAAACATTGGTAAGATAATGGATTATACTATAATATGGTCTATTTTTCTAGCTAATAAGTAGCAAGAAACAGGAAAGATATCACATTTACAAGGATATAAAACATTTCAAACCACATAAGCATGAAGAATAAATCACTTTTCCAGAATGGACAAGAAAAGGCACAACTCCAGGCATCTTCACTATTCTGACTATTTGATTAGGCAGCCTTAGGGCTGGGCATGGGAATGAGAGCCGATGGCAGGTGGGCTTAGGATTCTTTCATTTGTAGGACGGTTACATAATTCTGAAAATATCTAATCATCAGCTGGACATGGCGATGCACACCTTTAATCTCAACACTCAGGAGAATGAGGCAGGTGGAGTTCAAGGCCAGCCTGGGCTAGTGTGAGACTTTGTCTCATTAAAAAAAAAAAATCATCGATTTGTATATTAAGATGGATGATTAAGGATTTCCTTGGTAAATATTAAAGTGTGCTGTATGAAATCACTGTAGCTAGATATGATCAGACAAAGACATGAGTGGAGCAGAATAGAGTCCTTGGTAATATATATATATTTTTTGGTTTTTCGAGGTAGGGTCTCGCTCTAGGTAAATCTATACAGAAAGTAGTTGAGCAGATGTCAGAGGTGGAAAGACAGGAGATGTGAGGGGGAAATGGGAAGTGACTGCAGATGGGCCTGGGGTTTCTTCTGGGGTAATGAAAATTTATAAAATTAGAGGATGATGAGAGCTGACACTCTGGGTACACTAAAAACCAGAGACACACACGAACAACTCTATGGTTTACAAATCTTATGTCAATCGAGATGCTCTAATAAGCTTTAAGATACTTCACACTTGTGTCCAGACACTGGCCAAGCACCCCAGCTCTCAGGGTTTGGGCATTTTCCTTGAGCACTGGGGCAAGTAATAGAGAAAAATGGAAATGCCAGGCTGTCCTATCCCACACGTCAAAAAGAAACAAAACAAACAAAATTCTAGGGCTCAGTTGACAGAATGATTGCCTCACATGTATGAGGCCCTAGGTTCCATGTAAAGAGAGAAATAGAAGAAAGGAAGGAGGAAAGGAGGGAGGGAGAGAGAAACAAACAGGTCAGGCTCCCAGAGGCATATAAAGGACTGGGAAGCAGTGCCCAGACTGTCCCCATTGTTCCTGGTCAGCATTTAACTGGACCCAGTGTGTTAGGTCGGCCAGTCCCTGGCTCCCGTCCTGCTCTGCTCAGTGATAAATGCACACAGCAGACCCCACTCTCCCGACTCCCCTGCCCTAAATTATCTGGGACACCCCACCCTCCCACCCCTTCCTCATAAAGCCTTCTTGTCCTGCCGCTCTCTCCTCTCCCATTCTTTCCCCTCCTATTTCCACTGCTCTTCCCACGCCTGCCTCCGCTCTCGTCTCTCCCTCGTCCCCTGCACTCGTCTCACTTCCAGCCGCCTGTCAGACAGGCCTCCTTCCCATCTACTCCTCTTCCTGACAAAGTCATCCCCACATACATCAAATATACTGGTAAGTTATTTACACTAAAAAGTGTTTTATTTTAAACTTTCTGGTTAAGGATGCTTCGACTAGGCTCTCCAAGAATGCAATGTCTGACTCTTAATGATAAGTTACTCGCTCTGATAACAAAAAAGTCAGAGTTTCTCTTAATGCTATAAAAGATACTATTTTGTTCATGGTTTAAGAGTTATAAAAACTGACTTTTTAAGGTGCTCATCCAAGCTAACTCTATTTCTTTGTCAATGTGTTGATTATATATTTCTCTTTCAAGACTAGATGAAACATCACTTGTCTAATTACATTTTGCTTGTCTAATTACATTTTTCCCAAACTATGTTTTTAAAAATATATCAAAACCAAATTGCTTTAATTTGACCAGGTTCTACTCTATTCTTAACCAGTGTTTTAATCGCGATTTTACTCATTTTTCTCAGCTCTAATGTCTCAAGTTCATTGCTTATTTATGATTTAGCTGCTCATATATATATACTGCTGACTTTAACCTGTTTTTATGCTTCTATAATGGTTTACAAAAAGTCTCTTGCTAATGCCATCTCTAAATATAAGTCCTACATCATATAAAAACTAAATTTTTTTTTGGTTTTTCAAGGTAGGGTCTCACGCTAGTCCAGGCTGACCTGGAATTCACTATGCAGTCTCAGGGTGGCCTTGAACTCATGGCGATCCTACCTCTGCCTCCCGAGTGCTGGGATTAAAGGCGTGAGCCACCACGCCCGGCTAAAATGTTTTAATCTGTTTCAATGTTCTGAAATTTGAGTCAGTTATGACTACCTAACATCTTAAACAACTTTCTGATGCTTCTCTTCTGCTCCCATGACTAACTGGTTCTATGGTGATCTAATCTATATAATTTTTTAAATGTGATCTTTTATATTATATATTTAATATCTAAGACAAATTGTTATGTTCAGGGCACATGTTCAGTAACTTCCCATTCCAACAGTCATTGACTGCCTGAGATCTAATGAAGTTTAAATTCATACCGCTGGAATAGATCATTATGGTTCCAGTTCTAAACATGACCTCTGTGACTACCTTTAATCCCAGCACTTGGGAGATGGTAAATCAAAGATTTCTACTGTATCTCAGATTGTTATCCAAGATTAAGCTAACAGCATTGTCAAACAGTGTTTTTCAAAATAATTTGGCAAAATACTAGAACTCAGCTGTTCTAATTCAACAATGACCAGACTCTGCTCTACTGTGGGTAATCACAGAGTATCTAGATTTTATTTAAACAGTTGTCTTATGTCTAATATTTCAGGTCTATCGCCTCTAAATAAACTCTAAGATATATCCCCTACTACGGGTACTTATCCACTTTACCTGAGCTCAGACAATGATCTTCATCTGAGAAAAATGATTTCAACCTCTGTGGTTGTGTTTCCAACCTCTCCTGGGTAACTGGTATGTTTTCAAACATAGATGTCAAGATTTATGCTACCTGTCTGTTCCTGATGATTTCTAGGTTAAATCAATTCATTTAGATTTTATTACTAAAAATAGTGTTTTCAGAACTGGTAATATGTTCTATCTGTACTTAAGAGTCATGAGACATTTAACTCTACTTTCATACTTCAGTTATGGCCTACACTACCCCAAGACAAACAAACTTAAATGTTAGACAAAATAAACTTAAGTTATGCCATTCTTCTAGACATGCTTACTAGTCAGTTATAGGTGGATACACCTATCCTCTGAGTGTTCTACTTATGTAGAAGCCAAATTCAACTGGAGTCATGGAGCAAAAAGACAAAATATTTTTGCCTCTGCTCCCATGTCACGAGGCCACAGGAGATGGAGGGAGACTCCTTAACAGGAAAATCACCACCGAAGACATGGATCACACTGACTCTCTGGTTGCCTGCCTTTATGGTCAGGAAAGACATGGAGACCAAGAAACAAAATCAGTGCACAGTCTACACAGGAAAGTCACAACTCAGGCTTCCCAGAAAAAGGGAAGGCCAAGATCACCAAGGCCTGAACTCATCCTAACTGCCAACACCAATGCTGGAGAAGCCACCGTGCCCCTTCCTCCCAGGTCCCTAAAATCCTCCTTGGAGAGCCTAGAGTGACCCCCCCAAAAACAGACATATACTTATTTAAATTTTGGCTTCCTACTGGAACTTAAATACTCAGAGAGAAATGTATAACAAAAACTATAAGATTAAGACTGTTACATGTTGGGCCCTGCCCTTCTATAATCTAGCTCCATAATGTGGTTACTTTCAAATCTTTCTGTTTCTCTTTCTCTCTCTCTCTCTCTCCTTAGATATAAGGACAACATATAAAAAAATCTTAAAATGCCCACTTGCAGACTGTCAATAGATATCAAACAAGCTCCTAAGCAGCTCCAAACTAATCTAAGGGAGCTCTCTCTTCTCCCACTCCATGGGTATCTATTCTTAATTCCTCTCTCTCCCTCCCGAATCAGCTTAATATTATCAATCACACTGCCTGTTTCCTGTGCCCTTCATAGTGGGGCTAGGGTTAGGGTTCTAGGCCACTGCCTTGTCTCCTATGAAAAGCTCTCTACAGAATAAGTGTGGCTGTCCAAGGCTCCACAAAGGCCTGACGATTACTACAAGAACAGCTCACTTCTTCAGGGCTGTTGTCCTTCAGGGTGCTGGATCTGTTAATGGCTGACAAGGGCAGACCGTGTCTTTCTCTAAATGAGGAGTGCTGTTATTATCAGTCAGGTAAAGTGGAGCTTGAAATAAAGAAACTCAAAGACCTGGCTAACTAGCCTTGGGTAACTGCATCACTCCTCCTTGAGCCCTTGGAGTTCCCTGGGGTCCATATGGCCTTGGCTTGTGCCCCTATTGGGACCCCCTAACAGGGATAAGTTTAATACTCCTCATGGCCCCTGTCTCCTGAAATATGTCCAAAACCAGGTACAACACCTTACTCACAAAAAAATTAATCAAGGGCTGGAGAGATGGCTCACTTGGCTCCAGTGCCTGACGCCCCCAGTTCAATTCCCCAGTACCCATATAAGCCAGACCCACAAGGTGGTGGCCCTGGTGCTCTCTCTATATGTCTATATCTATATCTATATATAGAGAGATCTGCTTGAAAATGAATATTTTTAAAAATTTAATCAACTATCAATGATTTCTTCTTACCAACCTGTGGCCGGCCACATCTGAGCCTGACTCCATCCCCCGACCCTGAAACAGCCGTCTCATCCCAGCCTCCCCTGGATACCTTCGCCCCACTGTCAGCAGGAAAAAGCCACACTGAGAGACTTCACCCATATTCCATAACTAAAGGCCGGGATGTTAGGTTGGAACTCAGGCAACACCTCGCCCCCCCCCCCCCAGTGCTGCGAGCTTCAAGAGACGCTTCAGCGCCAAAGCCTGCCTCCTAAACAGGAGATGAACCCCACCTGCTGTGTCTGGGTGGCCAGAGGGACTGTCCTTCCCCGAGCTGAGAGCTATGTGACCACCTGAGCCCTTCCCACAACCTGAGCATTCCCCTTAAATTCCTGATCTGACCTTGCCATGTGCTCTTTCCCCACTTGGGAGATCGCCTGCAGCTGGCTCGTGGAGGTCATTTCTAATCTAACAGGTGCAGTGCTGAAAGCCTAGAGCTGGGTCATGAGGTTAGTCTGGAGCCTACATTAGATCAGGGCATACGACTGTGTGTGGGCAGAGCTAAGCACTGAAGGGCTGGTGGCAAACGGTACCAGGCATATGACTGTGTGTGGACAGAGCCGAGCACCAAAGCATGCAGTGGGCTGAGGGTGACACAGGTGAAGGTGAAGGGCCCTTCTGCCTTCGGCTGCACACAGCAAGGGACTGGGCTCCCGAGAAAGGTTCTGCACAAGATGGTCTCCTCTCTGTGTACAAAGAGGCCTCATGAACCATGGGTTAGATGCTACAGGGACTTCCAAAAGGAATACTAGGAGGGTGACTCCCCACCACCATAACAAAACAGGACAAGAACCCCCAGGGACTAGGCTGAAAAAACTTCTAGAATGAGTTATACACATTTAAAAAGGCCACGTGATGGAGTGCTAACCACCCCACACAACTGCTTCTGGTAAATTCTTCCACACAGATCCACCCCAGGCTCCCTCCCTACCCACTTGGATCATCCAGCCTCCTCTCTGCTTTTCTCCAGAGACTGAATTTGACTGCTGTCCAATGACTTCCTTCACCTTTGTGGGGCTGAGAGCAAAGGGTTCCCCACCTCTATTTAAGCAGAAGCCAGGGGCGAGGTAGGGTGCGAAAAAGAACCTCGACTCAAGGGAGACAAAGGATAGATGAAGCAATGGGTACCCAGGGCAACAGAGGCAAGGAGTGAGGACCATGGCAGTGAGAGCATGGTACGGATGGCCCTGTCTCCTGCTCTGCCTGGGAGAGTCTCAGTTAATGCTTGCAACTAAATTATTAACTGCAACCCCATTTCACTCTGGGAAGTGCTCCGCTTTGAAATATAAAATGATACAGCCACCCGAATAAGAGCATTTTAGGTGATTATTCCGGAATACAAGCATCGAAAGGAAGAGAAGTCGATTCTGCTCAACATACTCATCAACTTGGTGAGAGGCCTTAGCCAAGTGCCATGGAGAGAATTGTTAGTTTTCAATGCTGCTAGACAATCACTGCAAACGGATGGCTTGAAACCACACTTTCTGGTGGCCCAAAATTCTTGGGTCCTCTCAAAGACGTCATTACAGTTTGGGATGGGCCATGTCCTCATCCGGAGGCTAGACTAGGGAAGTGTCTGCTTCTAAGAATATTGAGAGAATCCATCTCTTTGTGGCTATAGGATTTCTGCTAGAGGCCACCAATTTCTATCCAAGTAAGCCTTCCCAGAATAGCCATTTGCACCATGAAGCCATAAGCAGGGTCTCTACAGGTGAGCTTTCTACAAAGGTGAGGTCTGATATGACATGGGAATGCCATCCTTACCACCTTTGCTATGTCCTATTGATTAAAAGCACCTAACAGGAGGGCTGGAGAGATTGCTCAGTGGTTAAGGCACTTGTCTACAAAACTAATGATCCGGGTTCAACTCCCCAGTACCCATGTAAAGCCAAATGCACAAAGTGGCACAGACAGCTGGAGTTTGTTTGCAGTGGCTCGAGGCCCTGGTGCGCCCATTCTCTCTCTCTCTCTCTCTCTCTCTCTCTCTCTCTCTCTCTCTCTC
>PVHP010032597.1:0-20296 GCA_004024765.1 Zapus hudsonius | reverse complement strand
CAGTACACAGAGTTCTTTTAGGTCAAAGTGATTTTCTTTGGAAAGTGAATGTCTCTGGATCAGTGTGTGTTGCGTCTCCCTTTTCCTCAGTCTTAGAAGACCAAATGTGACCCAGAGCCTAGCCCCCTTCCAGGGCATTTACCCCTTGCACAATCTGGTCCCAGGTGAGGCCTGGCCTCTCTATATCTAGAGATGGCATTTTAAAGACCAGCAGTGGGGGGTGGGGTGAGTAGAGGCAAGAGGCTTCCTGCCAGCCAATCAGAAGCAACTGCCTGGGCTCTGAGCTCACATCATCTGCTCCTGCTAAGACAATCATCAACATAAAAGGCTAATTGTATTAATCACCCAGGCACCCATCCCGAGTCCCCCTCCCTTTCGGGAGAATTATGAATCGCAATTGCAGATGGCTCCACTGATTGAAAGCAGGGCTCAGCAGGAAGAAGGGCCAGATCAGATTATACACCATTAATTAAAAACTTCCCCTGACAAACTGGAGGCTGGGAATGCCTGCCTGGTGGGGTGTCTATCCTCCCCAGGCCCTCAAGGACCCACTCAGCCCCTGAAGCCATGGCCCTGAAGCCTGGTTCCCCAGCTGGAACTGCTGAGATCTGGGAGTGCCAAAGGCCAACTCTTCCATCATCCAAACAGATGGCCTGCTGTCCTATTAAAGGGCGCCAAGGAAGGAGAAGCTAACCTTTGGTTACTTCTCTCTCTAACCTTCCATGCTCTTCAGCTTCTAACCTAATTCCTCTTTTAGGAAGCCTCTCTCACTCTATCCTGACAAAAGGGCAGTGAAAATAACCCCCAGCTTTCCCCTCAGGTGACTACTTTTGCTCTTTTGGTCCCTAAATTCTGGAACCAGATTGCCCTGGCTGGTCTGGAGTGGATGGGTGGAGATGCAACGTCTGGCTACAGATCTCTTCCCACCCCAGCCTGGAAGCAGAGGTTTCTCAGCTGCTGTCATTTTTGCTCATTTGGAGCTATAACTCCTGAATTTTCCTCCCTTGATCAATTACTGCCTCTTCCTCCCCAGCCTCTGTCATTCATTCATCAAGCTTCTATTGAGCACCCAGTGTGTGCTTGGCTCTGGGGGCCCAGAGGCAATTTGTCAAGAAGCTTAAGATCCTATTGCAGAAGCTTCTCACACCTCTCAACCCTTTGGTTCCTGCCTCATTCCTTTCAGTGGCTGCAGCTTTAACTAAATTCCCCCTCCCTAGAGCTCTATTTTGGAAAATTCCAAGTTGGGATCTGGGAAGACCTTAGGGGTCTATGCACCTGAGCCAAGTGACCTTTAGTAAGACAGTCTTAGCCTCTGTACACACACACACACACACACACACACACACACACACACACACACACACACACACACACACACACACACACCCCTGTTCATAAAAGGGCACAGGAGGCCCTGGGCTCTGAGAGATTGTGAGGATGGATGAGTGGGACCCAGTTTTGCAAGATGTGACTTGTACTTGGCACCAATGACAGTACAGAATTCAGAGCACAGCTGCTGGAGCCTCTGACACAGGGACTCAGCTAATGCAGTTGTCTCAGGTTGGGCCTGACACTTACCCTTGGAAGACTGGAAACCCCTTTCTCATCCCCAGCCCATTGGGAGACATCATGAAACGGAACTATGTTTTTTATGGATTTGGTTGCTGCATCTCAGGGTACCATGGTGATGGGAGTCATAGAGATGAGAGCTGACTTGTATTGGCTTGTCTCTTCGTTTCAGAGTACCTCCCCTAACCCCACCCCCACAAAGCTCCCAGGTCAACAAACCCAAAAGAGAAGGAGGCAGGGCCTCTGGTAAGTAGACCCAATGAAAGAAAGCAAAACCTGCACCCTGGGTGCTCTCTCTTTTTTGATCTCTCTTATTTTCCCCTATTCTTTATTCCCTCTTCCTTCCCATTACCAACAACAATTGTATGCAAACCAAATAATTACAGTAACCGCAACAATAATCATCATTTATTGGTGGTGTTCTACTAGTGTTTAACTCCCCAAAGCATTTTCTAGTCTCCTTGTTGCCATGGTTCTCCCTGGGGGAGGGTTACACCCATTTTATAGCAGACTGGCTGAAGTCCAGAGAGGACCTTAAGTTATGAGTGGAAGAGATTCACAGCAGTCCCTAAAACTTAGCAAACCGCTTTAGACTCCAGGAGTCATTCAGAGGCTCTAAACTGCCATTCTCGGTTTTCTAGGTCATTCATATGGTCTCTCCACTTAGCAGCTTCTTTAGGGGACGGGGATGCTGAGAATGATGGTGAAGCTTCTTACGGCCTAGGTTAGGGATAAGGATAGAGGCTTTCTGATTCAGGATTGTTCCTGACTACAGCTGAGGGTCAAGCTCCTGTGGAAAGCTGGCTCTGGGGCAGGTCTGCCTGGCCCAAAGTTCCCTTCCTTGTTCTGCTCCTGTATGTCAGCTCTTCCCAAGGACGGGGGCTCTCCTGAGCATTTGGCAGAAAGTAGGAATGAAGGTCTCTTGGGAGGGCAGTCTCTGTCCCCAAGAAATCTGGTGGGGGAATTGTAACCCCCAAGCTATACTCAAGGGCAGAGAAATCCCTGTAAGAGGCTCAGAGGCTGTTCCAGAGCCTATCCCCTCCTCCCCAAGAGCCCCCTGTGTAGGTGAAGCTGGGACTCCCCGAGGCCCCCTAATTAGAGTCCAAGGAGAATGGCTATCTGGGCTCCAATTCCCCTTCCAAGAAAGGGATCAGGAAGGCCAGCCAGGATTTTCACTGGGTGATCCTATCTCCCTTTAAGAAATGGAGACGAGGTCATGACCATGAGATGAAACGGAAAGGGCCCAAGGTTGGGTTGTGAAAGGGAAAAAAAGACATAGAACATACATGTGACGTGAGAGCTGAAGAGTCCACTAGGGGGGAATAGCAAGAAGGAAAAGGAGTGCAAGGGGGGTGGGGAGTAGGGAGGGCAATTAACAAGGTATGAATAAAAATGACATGACACACATTACTTTGTTTGCAAATTTTAAAAAAAAATCACTAAAGATAAAAGAAATGGGGAAGCAGAGAAGACCTGGGGAAATGGTCAGGATTCTATGAATGTGGAAATTGAGCATGTTGGTGTGTATGTATATCCCAGCTCTCTGTAGGCTGAAGTTGGAGAATTGGGAGTTCAAGGCCAATCTGGGCAAGGAAGGAAGAGAGGGAGGGAGGGATGGAAGAGAAAGAATGAAATGTAACTCCAGCCCACCCTACCCCACCCTATTACAGCATGGGGCCAAGCCTCCTAATCCCACCCCACCCCCAACCAGCAAAACTTCAGGTCAGGCATAGAAGGCATGCTGCTCACTTGTTGGGCTCTTCTCTCATGCCTGAGGAAGGGACCAAGGGTTGTGCTGTGTCACACGCTCACTTCAGTGTCATCTAAGTTAACCTGGGATTCTTTCTTCTGGGGCTCCACGTCTACGACTTTCTCCACTTCTGTGGTGCCCAGGAGAATGGCCAGTCGCTGGGCCAAGGTCTTGGTGTCAGGAAACAGGATAAAGTTGTAGATCAGTGAAGCCAGCACAGCTCCGGTGAGGGGTCCCACCCAGAAGATCTGAGGAGACAGAAGTAGGCACCCTGTGCCATGAGCTGTCAACATCCCAGGGTGGCTGCAAGTCCTTACCTGCTTTCCTGGTGCCAACTCAGTCTCACTGGAACTCCCAAACTGCCTATAAGGTGGTAACTTGAGAACCATGAATCCTGTCTCCCCAGTCCACAGGTGAGGGGAGTGAGGGACCTTGCTTTCTGTTGACCAGGGTCCTGCCTATGCAGCCATGGCTAAAGCCGGTGCTCCAATCTCCTACCTCTTTCCTTTCACCTCCCCCATTTTAACCAAGCTCTGGCTGTTACTCTTTCTGTCTCTGTTGCTGTATGGTCTATTTCTGTTTGTCTTTTCCTTTTTTCAAGTTTGGAAATTGGTCCAGCTGGAGAAAGTGAAGAAGGAAACAGCCGGAACATAAAGCTTGGACTATGGCTGCAGCTTCTACCCTGACCCATTTCTTGCCAATTCCTGGGAACTGCGGAATAGTGGGGCTGGAAAGAAAGACAGTATAAGCCAAGACGCTCACCCTGCCTGCTCACATAGGGAAATCCCACCCTGGGTCTAAATGATCTGGGCACTGGTGTCTTGCCTACCTGGCTCTCTGTGGATCCCTGCTGATAAAACCAACCATCTACTGCTTCTGCCCTCTCCCTTCCCCATGTTGCCAGTGGAGGGTCTCACCCAGTGGACTGTGAATTTCCCAACAATGACAGCAGGACCAAAGGAGCGAGCAGGGTTCATGGAGCAGCCAGTAAAGTAGATCTGGGGAGCAAATACAGGAGGCTTGACTCAGCCTGGGCAAGGACAGTCCCCTCTGCCCTGGCTCAAATAACCCGCCCTGACCCCACATTATAGGCTCTCCCTGAGCCTCCCAAGACATGAGAGGCTCAGGGAGACACCTTTGGCTTTTAGGACCCTGTGGCTCCTCCAACGAGGACCCCAGTGTGTGCATGTGCAGGTTCCTCTTCGCCCCTTACCCCAATGAGGTGACCCAGTGCCACAGAGGTCCCAATCATGGCAGCTGGGGAGGCCAAGGTCTGTCGGCTGTCCGTGGAAGCAAAGACGCAGAGCACTAGCTGCAGGGTCAGAATCAGCTCCACTGCCACTGCCTGGCCCGTTGAGGTGCTGTTTTTGACCTTGGCAGAAGAGATTGGATATGAGGTCTGCCCACAAGATGGTGGACCCCACTGGACCTAGTCTCCTCAACTGTAATGGGAAACACCTCATAGTGCCCAGCTCCAGGACCTAAGGACATCTGTGCAGTGGGTTCATATCATCCCTGGGCACCTGCCTACCGTGGAAGTATGTGGCACCTCTCCCACCCTCCCAGCTAGTTGGAGTCAGTGGTCACCACCCAGGAGTGGGGGAAGAAGGTTTGAGAGGCCTTGGGGATGTGCACTTGAGAGTGGAATGGGAGACCTGTGGCAGGAGTGGGAGGAGGAGATTTTGGAAAGAAGGTGAAACCAAGAGGATTAGAGGAATGAAGCAGGCCTCAGGGAGTTGGGAGGGAGGAACCTGGGCTCGAGCAGAAGGAAGCAGGGCCCCTTCTCCCCACAGTCCCAGCTCTCCCTTGAATGTGAGTGGTCCTCCTGTGACTCCTTCATGTGGCAGCTCCCTGCCCCACCTGCTCCTCGTACCACATTCCCTCTACTCCCTGTCCTCTTCTTGGGTCTGGTCTTCCACCCTTACTACTTGACACTGTCAGGTCCCCAAGCACTGCCACATGCCCCTCCTTGTACCTACCACGTTGATCCCAAGGGTCCCTCGGACATCTCCTGGAGTGACCCCATAAAGCAGAGCAGCCCCAACAGTGGCCCCTGCCAGCTGGGCAGCTATATAGGCCATAGCCAGGGGCAGAGAGATATGGGAGCCCACGAGGTAGGCCAGTGTCACTGCAGGATTGGCATGGGCCCCACTGGTCTTCCAGCTGACCTGCACCGCAGTGGCTGTGGCCAGGTTGAAGGTGATAGCAATCTGCAGGACAGAGGGAAGTGCTGAGGGCCAGGGCAGGGCTGAACCCACGCCAAAGAACACATACAGCCCTGTGGCCAGGAACTCAGCAAACAGTGGCTTGCTGATAGCCGTCCAAAGCCTGCACACCAGCATGGAAGCCCTGCCACACAGCCCCAGCTCCATGTCCTGGTGCCTTATGCTCTGGCCTGCTTGTGCCTTCTTCCCTTCGGGGTCTGCGCCTCTGGTCTCCCCTGTCTCTTGTTCCTCCACTCTCACTTTCTGTGGAGACCCAGCTGCAGCTCCTCTACCACACTGCTGTCTCAACAAATGAGCTGGTCAGACTGGTGGGGAGCCTGCCAATGGGGTTATGATGTCCAGGGGGAGGGATATGTGGAGGGGGGTGCTCACATGTCTGCTCAACCCTGAGTTCACCTGACATGAGGGGGCCCTAGGCAGTAAGGGAGTGTCACTGGGCACTGAGCTGGAACGTCCCAGGACAGCCAAATACTGGTTGCCAACAGAGGTCTAGCCTGAGGGCTGTAGGCATGGGGCAGTGGCAGTCAATGTCACCTTTGAGAGAGAGTGCTCACTTAACCCAAGTCACAGGCCTGCCTCGGCTTCCTGTGAGTTCACAGGGTCCTGCTCTCCTAACCCCTCCCGAAAGGCTGAACCTATTCTTACCTTATAAACCCAAAGGTGACGTTCTCTCCCTCATAGGTTGCAGATGTGAATAGAGTCAGCTTTACTGAGGATGTGGGTCTGGGGGTGGGGCATGGAAGAGACTCCAAGCTGTGCCAGCCGCCACACAAGGGGAGATGGCATCACTGCTGCCACCAGCAGGAATTTCCACTGGCCCTGCCTCTGCTTTGCCTTCCCTCACCCCTACTTCCTTTTCTGCCCATCATAGCCCCCCAATTTCCTCTGATTTCTTTTGTGGCCATGCTGGTCCTGATGTCACTCATGCCTCGATTCTCCCCCAGTGGCAGAGGAAAGGATCTTTTCCCACAAAGGGATTCCTTCTTAGAAGAATTTATGGAGCTATTGAAGTAATACCCACACCTTGCTCTGACCTTGCCTCTAGCTGTACCTGCTCACAGATGTCCCTGCGTGTCCTCAGACTCTGAAAATGCAATCTGCCTCAAAAGGTGACTCTCATCTCACCCCACACACTCCTGTCTCCAGGTCAATTAAAGGGGCCTGAGAAGCATTTTTGACTTGTTCTCACAATGACAGCACCTAGTCCTGCTGATTTTTTCCTACCCTACCCTACAGTGATTAGCTAATTATCTTAACCCTCTCTGGTTCTACCCTGCTAAGTTTATTTTGTATTTTTATTATTTATTTGCACTCGTGTGTGTGTGTGTGTGTGTGTGTGTGTGTATGTACACCAGGGCCTTTTGCCACTGCAAACAAATGCCAGACACTTGTGCCACTTTTTGTGTCTGGCTTATGTGGCATCTGGCTTATGAGGGTGGCTTATGAATTGAACATGGCCTGGCAGGCTCTGCAAGTAAGCACGTTTAACCACTGAGCCCTCTTCCCAGCCCCTCCCTGCTGATTTTGAATCCTACCCTTGTCTGGACTGCGCCCTCCTCTTGCTGCCCTGTAGCCTTTAGCCAGTCTCTGTGCCTCACGTTGTTCCAATCAAGCCCCAATGACCCAAAGCCCAGGCTGCTGCTCCCCTGCTGGAATCCCTGTTGTACTCTGCCACCCGCCGGTTACTTTCCCTTGTCCTGGGCTCTCTGGCCTCCTGGGATTGACCACCCTGCTCACCTCTGGTTGCTTCTCTTCTTGGAGAAGCCTTGCCACTCTCTTTGCCAGAGTAACTCCCAAACCACCCTAAGCTCCCATGTCACTTGCTCCTCTCCTGGGTGAGGACCCCTCTATGTGTTCCCACCTTACCCAAGCATTTAAAAATATTTTATTTATTTATCTATGAGAGAGAGAGGAGAGAGAGAGAGAGAGAGAGAGAGAGAGAGAGAGAGAGAGAGAGAGAGAGAGAGAGAGAGAGAGGAGAGAATGAATGTGTGTTTCTAGCCACTGCAAACTAACTCCAGATGCATGTGCCACCTTGTGGCTTTACTGGGTACTGAGGAATTGAACCAGGGTTCTTAGGCTTTGCAGGCAAGTGCCTTAATTGCTGAGCCATCTCTCCAGTCCATTACATAGACATTTTGTGCATAACAGTCAGCATAGGGTGTAGCTATGGCATTAATGTGTCTCCCCGACAGGAACCACAGTTTGTTCATCCTTCCATATAGTAAGCATGGAGACTGGCCACAGTAGATTCTCAATAAACACTTACGGAGTGAGTGAACGAAAACTTCTCAACCTCCTAGAGGTGGGTGACTGTCATATCGGCCTCATCCTGGCCTGCTGTTCCTATGGCTGAGCCCTCAGACAGTTTCAAGGGAAACATCCAATTCTGGCCACAGGCTTTGCCATCCCATTCCCTATTTCAGTCCCAGTCAAATCCCTCGCCCGCCTCTTCTGTTCTTCCAGCTGTCCTGTCTTCACCTTCTCCCCAGAGAACCTTGGCATGTCGCTCGACATAGCGCAGCTCCCGCCAGTGCCCGCTCCTCGCTCCTGTCCTCTGCTCTTCTCATTCTTGTCCATCTATGCCAGGCCAGCCATGCGACTGCTGCCTCACCTGTGGCTCAGTCCCCTCTCCCTACCTCTCACCTGGTAATCAGGAGCAGTGAAGGAGATGGATTGGAGTCAGTTCCAATCACTCACTCAAGACCCCCTTGATCTCTTGGCTGAACCTGGTGGGGCCAGGTCCGCACTTCCTCTGACCTTAGCAGGGGCCACAGCTCTGCTCATCAATCCTTCCACTGTCCCCAAGTGACCCTCTCCTACTCTTCCAACCTCCCCACTCTCTTCAAATTCCCTGCTTCCTCTGGCTTCCTGCAGCTGCAGGCCTCCCACCCCACATAGTAAGCCAGGCTACCAACAAGGCTTCTCTGTCCTTCTAGCCACAAGCTTGCTGGCAGCCCAAGCCCACCCTAGCTGTCCATGGCTCGGAAGAATCCTTGCTGTGTCCAAGTAGGGCTCCTGTACTTGACTCCCAGAGTGACTGGGGCCTGTTCTTGACCATTCCAGGTGTCATCTCACTCCCCACTCCCATGACATCTTAAAGAATATTTTTATTTATTTATTTGCAAGTGGAGAGAGAGAGGAGAGACAGACAGAGAATGGGCTTGCCAGGGTTTCCAGCTGTTGCAAACAAACTCCAGATGCATGTGCATCTTTGTACAACTGGCTTTACGAGGGCACTGGGGAATCAAACCTGGGTCATTAGGCTTTGCAGGCGAACACCCTGCTGAGCCATCTCTCCAGTCCGTCCCATGACTTTTTTCCCCTGCCTTTTTACTTGTGTGTATGTTGGATGCAGGTATATGTGCCCATGCAGCACCTGTGTGCTTGCCTATGGTGATCAGAGCAAACATAGGGTGTCCTGTTCTTCTTTGAGTCTGAGTCTACTGATCTCAGACCTTCTGGGATTCTTACCAGGTCTCTGCTCCCCTGTGGGACCAGGGTTACAGATGCATGTGGCCACACCCAGCTATTGATGTGGGTCTTCTCAGGTCTCCTTGGGCCCTCATGCTTGCACAGAAAGTGCTCTGAACACTCCCCCACCATCCCGCTTCTCTACTTCTGTGTTCAGAGCCTGATGATCAAGAACAGTAGAAGATGGTTGACAGTGTGGAGTCAATTCTAATCTCACACTCACTACACAATACTCCCTTAACCCCTGGACTTTACCTTTGGGGACTAGGCCCCTATGCCTTCTCCTGGGCCCTCCTCTTCCTCAGCCCTCTGTGGCATGCACATTGGGGACCTCCTCTGGCTTCTGCTGTATGAGGCGTCTATCTGCTGGCTCTTCTGCTCACCTGTCAGCCCAGGCCTTGACTGTTCTTGGCTCTCTGCTTTGCTCATGCTTAGCGAGGCAGTCCTGGGCAGCGCCCTGTGCATCCGTGGCCTCCACACCCTCCCTTGACCTCTGAACTCGGCCCATGAAGCCTCCCCATTGCACTTGCAGCCGTCCCTCATACCCCTCTCCTCAGTGGCTTGGCCATTCACTCCGAGGTATAGGCCCGAGCCAGGATCATCCAGATAGCTCTCCTTCTCTCAGCCCACTACCAACAGGTGACCAGGTTCCTGGTAGTTCTTTCTCACATTGACACCTCTCATCAGCCCCATTTGTTACTGGCCTAGGCCAGCTCATATTGTCTCCCTAGGATCAATGCATTTAGCCTCCTTACCAAGCTCTGACTACACTACCTCCATGCCCTGCTCATCACTCACTGCCTCTGCCAGAGATCCTTCCAAAATGCCAGGCTGGTTATATCACTCCTTTGCTCAAAAACCTTCATTGGTGCTGGGTGTGGTGGCACATGCCTTTAATCCCAGTACTAGGAGACTGAAGTAAGGGGATAGTTGTGAGTTTGAGGCTAACCTGGCCTATGGTGAGAGCCTGCCTCAAAAACATACGGAGACTGAAGAGATGGCTCGGTGCTTGCTTGCAAAGCTTGACTGCCTGGGTCTGATTCCCCAGTACCCATGTAAAGCCAGATGCACAAAATAGATGCATGCATCTAGAGTTTGCAGTAGTGAAAGGTTCTGGTGTGTCCAGTCCCTCCTTTCTCCCCCCTTGCAAATAAGTAAACAAAAATATGTAAAACAACAAAAAACCCTTCAATGGTTCCCCATTGCTTCAGGTTCAAGTCTGAATATCCATGTAAGGAAGGATCCTATCCATTGCCCATGCTTCCCTTCTTTAATCCAGTCAAGCCAGACATTTATAGTTTCCCAAAATGCATTTCTTCACCCTCTGCATGCTGCAGAAGACTTCCTCCTTGTCTCTCCTTCAAGACTTTGCTCAAGTGCAATTCCTCTACAAAGCCTGTCCTGGTTTTCCTCCCCAGAAGATTCAGCAATAACTGCATTAAAAAGTTGGGTTTAAGAACCTGGCTGAATACTAGGCTATCCATGGTCCCCTGTCACAAGGACTGATCCAGACGACCCATGGAGGAGGTTATCCAGTAGAGGGGGGAGGGGAGGGCAGTGGGGAATTGGGGATAACAACTCATTGTTTGCCCACTAAATGTTGTAACTCATTATGGACAATAAAAAGAAAAAAAAAGTTGGGTTTAAACTAGGCATGGTGGCCTTTAATCCCAGCATTTAGGAGGCTGTGGTTGGATGATCCCTATGGGTTTGAGACAAGCCTGGAGCTACAGAGTAAGTTCCAGGTCAGTCTGGGCTAGAGTGAGACCCTACCTGGGGGGGGGGCACAAAAGAGGCCAGGAGTGGTGGCGCACGCCTTTAATCCCAGCACTTGGGAGGCAGATGTAGGAGAATCGCCATGAATTCAAGGTCAGCCTGAGACTACATAGTGAATTCCAGGTCAGCCTGGGCTAGAGTGAGACCCTACCTCAGGAAAACAACAACAAATTGGGCTTGAGCAAAGATAGGATCTGACTGTGGTCTGTTGCTCTGTCCCTGCTGTGTCTGACACAGGCGAATCATTCAGCAAACGAGTGACTGAGGGGCAGCAGAGATCCCAGGTACCTCAAAGGCCCACTTCTCTGCCCTCCCTTTATACACCCCTGGTAGAGGGACAGACCCCATTCCCCACATCTGCCCTTGCCTCAGTTTCTGCACCTGTTCCAAACAACACCTGTGTCGACAGCTTCAGACGAGACAAAGAGAAGCATTGCCATGTACACTGTAGCTCTGACAACTGCCGAACTTCAATGACTTCAGCATCCTGTTTATAATGTGGGATAATTCTCATCTCCCTTTGTGTTGGGAGGACTGAATATGTCAATACTTAGGAAAGTGTCTCTCGTCCGCAAAAGCTCATTATAATGTAATCATTGTAATAATGATAATGTAATCATCCCCTTCTCTTCAGCAACACTGCAGTGGGCACTGGTGGCATGAGAAGGGTCCTGGTTGCCATGGCAGGTCCAGATCAGGTGGCACCTGAGAGACTAAGTGCAGTGACAGCTTCTTACACTGAGTAAGTAGTATGAGGCTCTCGCCTGGTCAAGGCCCTTCACCCCCTGAGGGCAGGTGGGCCTTGCCGGCACCAGCCAGTCCTGAGCTCACTCATGCTCAGAGGTCTTTCAAGGCCCCACACCTGGCTGCCTGTAGCTCCCTGTGGATATGAGCTCTGACTGCGGCCCTCTCAGGGTTTGGGGGAGGTGGGCCAGAAGGAGAGAGAATAACAACAGCATGACCAGAAAGAGAGCTCAAGGCAGTTTCCCCCGGAATCACCTCACTGACTCCTACACAGTGTCAGCAGGTTGGAAAGTCTGATATCCCTGTCTACTCTTTTTTTTTTTTTTGAGGTAGGGTCTCGCTCTAGCACAGGCTGATCTGGAATTCACTATATAGTCTCAGGGTGGCCTTGAACTCACGGCAATCCTCCTACCTCTGCCTCCCGAGTGCTGGGATTAAAGGCGTGCACCATCATGCCCAGCCTCCCTGTCTACTCTTGATGGAGGTGAGAACTGAGGCTGAAAGGAGCTGAAAGATCCGGTCCTCCAAGCCACCCCTCCCGTGCCCATCCATCTAAAGAGTCCACCATTCTCCTTCAGTCCCAGCCTTCTTCCTTCTATCATATCAGCGCTGGTGGAGAGGGAAACCTCCAGTGGGAGAATCTAGGCTCTTGGATTCTACGTCCTGTTGGAGCCGAGGGTCGGGAGATAGGCCTGCACAGGTAGCTGTGTGCTTGAGGAAGCTGAAAGCCAGCCTGCTGGGGACGGGGCTATGCGCTGAAGGCAGGGGCATCACAGAGAAGACGCAGCCCCTGAACACAGCTGAAGGTCGGCGCCGTGGCTCGGGCCCCAGAGATGGCAGGATCGTGTGTGGGCTCCCGCGACAGGTCTGTCAGCTCGTGGGAGATCACACAGGTGCACAGCGCTCCCTGCTGGCCAATCATCTCAAATACCGCACTTTACCAGCCTACAGCCCTAGTTGGACCCTTGCCTAATGGCAGGGAAGATGTCCTTTGCTGGATGCTGGAGACCTGTAACTACTTCTGACTGGATGCCGCACCCACTTCTAGGGTCTGTCCCTCAGAGCCCACCGTTCATCCTGTCGCACGCCCCCTTGGACGGGGGATGTAAATCGCTGAGTCCCAGTGAGAAGCCAGCCTCCCAGCCACTGCTGTGCCTGTACCTGCTATGGAGAGGGAGGGGCTTCCCTGCCTTCTGCACCTCGTCCTGGGTAATGAGGAGGGTAGGCCGGGGACAGGCTGCTTCCTGGTGACCCCAGAGAATCCCAACATGAGAGACTATGTGGACTGGAGGCCCTGGTCCTACTCTTGAATGGGCAGAACCCAGTCCGAGAGGAAGTGACTGGATTTGGTGGGCGAGCTCGCCCCCTGCCGGCTGGAGCTGGTGCTTGCAGCCCTCCCGCCCGCTCTGGAGGCAGCAGTGGGAAGGCAGGTGATAGGGATGGGGGACCCGGACTCTCACTCTCTCCCCTTGACGTTCTTGGAAGTCTGTGTGACAGGCAGGCCGGGGCTCCTGCGTTCGCCCCTCGCTCGTTGAGGAGGGCTAGGTGGTTGGGCCTGGCAGCTTCTCCCTTCTGTCTGTGGGCTCCTCTCCTGTGCCCAGGCCAAGCTGTCCTGAGAGCAGAGACTGCGCCCACCCTCCAGGTGGGTCCCCATCTCCATCCACATCACATATCCGACTGCATCGGCTGCCGCCATTGCCTCGTTTTCTCCTCACAGTGACCCTTGTGGTAGGTATATGTATCTCAAGTTCAGATGAGCTAAGCTCCAAGTGTTTTCACAGTTGTCAGCAAGAGTTGGATATGGGTGACTGGCCTCCCTTGAGTTGGTCCTGAACTTCCTTGAGTGTCTTTCACCTTATTCCTCACAGAGAGCCACCAGTGCCAGGTACCTCACTCCATTCCTCCACCTCACTCCTTCCTCACTGGCCCTTGCCACTACCCTGTGAGGGAGCACTGTGATATCATATATAAATATCATATATATATGGTTTCTCGAGGTAGGGTTTCACTGTAGCTAGGCTCACCTGGAACTCGCTCTGTAGTTCCAGGCTGGCCTCAAAATCACAGTGATCCTCTGACCTCTGCCTCCTAAGTGCTGGAATTAAAGGCGTGTATTACCATGCCCAGCCATGATGCCATTTTATAGGTTAAGAGATGAAGGCTTCCTGAGGCGCGTTAGTGGAAGAGCAGACAAATGTGGAGGGAAGGGCGGTATGACAGGAGAGACCCTGAAGGGCAGAGGTGGAAGAGACCTGGCTGAGAGCTGCACAGGAAGTGGCTTTTCTGCCCCCCCCCTCCGGAGAGGGGTGGCATTCAATGAACCATCTGTCCCACTGCTGAGGAGCTCTGGAGGCCCTCCTCTTCCCACTGAGGTGCTGGCTATGACTGGAAATGGTGCTACAACTCTGAGCCTCGGTCCTGGAAGTGCAGGAAAGGAAGGTGGGGCTGGGCCTTCTCCTCATGACAGGATCTGGCTAACTGGTCACCCCCTTGGCATCTTGAGGGGCTGCAGCTGGTTCACTTCTCCACCCTGACTGGCACACCCATGTCCTACTCAAGTGGAAGGGACTTGACATAGCTGAGGGGAAGAGAAGTACGTGACTCAGAGGAGGAGCCCTCGCTGTCTGCCTTCAGCCCTCTCATTCTTGGCCTCTTGTTACGTTTCTCTATCTGTTTTTATATTTGCTCTTCTCTCCTCTCACCCCTCCCCGGCACTCTGACCTCCTAGGCCTCCCCTACCCTCAGCTTCTCTTTCTTTTTAGAGGACTTGTCTTATGATATCACTGGATCCCGTGGTGATCACGAAGGAGGGCATAGGATTACAAAGAGGAGAGCCGACCGACTAGAGTGACCCAGAAGCTTCTGGGAGAGATGAAGGCAGAATGTGGTTTATTGGGAAGCCACTAAATCAAACACCAGCAGCCACTCCATCCTTGAACAGAAATAAATAGGTGACATCAATGAACCATCTTCTCCCACTGCTGAAGAACTCTGGGGGAGGTCCCCCTCTGCCTGCCTAGGGTGGCTCTGGCTCTTGAGGGGTTGGATTGGGTTGGGGAAGCAGACTGCAGCCACCCATTTCTGGCTTGGCCCTGAGAAGCCTGTGAGCTTGATATTACATTCACAATCTCTGAGGTCTGACCTTGTGGTGCTACAGTCTGCCCAGTCCCCATCAGACCCAGACCCTGGCCCCACCCAAGCACCCCATCTCTCTGTGCAGCCTGGAGAGCCAACACCTTCTCCCCAACCAAGCAACCAAGAGGACCCGCTGTGAGAAGAGATGCTTTCTTGTCATATTTTTCTTTCTTTCCTCCTGTGGTTCAGGGGCTGTGGGGCAGGCCCCTGCCTCGTGCTGGTCAGTGGGCAGTCAACTCTATGGTCTTCTTTCGCTCCTCTCGATGGTCTTCCCAGTCCTCCTCAGGCTCATATGTGCCCTTGACAACAGCCACACGCTCACTGAGGCTCAGAGAGCTGGGGAAGAGCAGGTAGAAGTAGAGGATGGCAGCCAGGATGGCCCCCACGATGGGCCCCACCCAGAAGACCTATGGAGACATGGCTGAAGTCAGAGGCTGAGCCCAGGCCTCAGGGACCATGACCTTCCCCACCAGAGGACCGACCCATGGATCCTGAAAGGAGATGGACATACAGACTTCAAGATCTTCAGAGGGAAAGATGTCCTCCCACCTTAGGGACAGATAACACTGCCAGCCCACTTCTCAATGGGAGATGCATGGATCACAGGCACAGGGACCTTTCAAGAAGGCAGAGAGAGCCCAGGATGGGAAGACCCCCAACCCTGCCCTAAAGAAAGGAAAATGACCCTTCCAAGGGGACAAACAGATTCTCAGACAGAGGTGGATAGGACATTTCCCTGGAGGACTGACCGTGAGCTCGAAATCTGTACAGAGGGACAGACCCACAAGGACACTTTTCTCACCCTCTATAGGGACAGATACATTAAACCCCAGAGAGGACAGATCCACAGAGGGACAGACAAGATCCTCCGAGGAGATCAGCATAGATCCCCTGCTCTAGAGGGCTATCTTCAGGGGCTCAGGGCACACAAATCCATGTCTGCCCTTTTCCCTGCTGCACCCCACTCCCTTCTGTGCTCCCTTCTCTCTCCAGCCACAAAGCCCAGCCCAGCCCCAAGTACTGGCCCCAGAGCATCCAGACAGTCTTCTTGGTTCTCTGCACTGCCAGTTTCCAGCTCTCCTTGCCAGGGATTCAAGGAGGGGCTCACACTCACCCAGTGCGAGGGGCTGAACCTCTTCATGACCACCGCGGGGCCAAAAGACCGAGCTGGGTTCATGGAGCAGCCAGTGAAGTAGATCTGGATAGATGAGGTGGCAGTGAGGAAGGCAATACCCACTCTACTCCTGTACATCCTGGACTCTCCCAGGCTCACACAGTCTAGAGGTCAGAGGTCAGCCACATCTCAAACTCAAGTCTCTTGATTCCTAGGCTGGTGACTTCTTCCTCCATGCATCCCATGCACTTCTCTGTGGACTCCTGCCCATGCCCTCCTCCCTTCTTGGTCTTCTGTGTGGGCTTCATCCCCTGTACCCATCTCCTTCCACTTGTTCCCTTCTTTCTCCAGCCCTGAGAGGTTTTTCTGGGAAATCAAGTCAGAGCCACAACCCAGTGGCCCCAAGACCAGGCCTTAACCTCTGCTGGGTCTTGTCAGTCTGGAGAGGATGTTGTTCCAGGCTCCATTATCCACACTGAGTGGCTTCCCAGCATCAGCTAAATTACTCACCCCCACAAGGTGGCCCAGTGTGACAGACAGGCCGATGGACAGGGCTGGGGAGCCCACGGGACTGGTGCGGCGGGAGTCGGTGGAGGAGAAGATGCAGAGGGCTAGCTGGAACGTCAGGATCAGCTCCACCACAGTGGCCTGGCCTGCCGTTGTGTTGTTGTTGAGCTGTAAGGGGAGGCTGGGCTCGGGCTCTGGGACTAGGACTGGGGGAGCAGGACATTTGGACTCTAAGGACACCTGGAGCCTTAGCCCTGGAAACCAAGCCCTGCGCATGACACCAGACAGGCCATTTGTTGGAGGGACTGTACTTCAGTGTGTGTAAGCTTGAAACTCAGGCCTGTGGCCAGAGGGCAGGGTGTCAGGGGAGCTTTTCCTGGACGCCATCCTGTCAACGGCTCTGCCCAATCCCCAGCCCCCACAAGCAGGCATTTACCCTCCCTTTTGTGGGCAGCTGCCCAGTTTGCCTACTGCACACTGCCACTGGCCTCCTACCCATGCCTGACCCGCTGCTGGTGCCAACCTCAAACTCGTCTCTCCAGTGTGGCTGACTCACTGCTTGACAATGGCCGCAAAAATCCTCCTCTGTGTTTGATTAATGAACCCAATTCCTATGGGACAGGGGCTCACTCTGGGTCTCAGAGCCAGGAGCAGGGGTGATGGGCCAACATCCAACGGAGACCACTATGCAGCAGCACCACCCTAAGTGGGATCTCCATGACACCTGTTGTGGGGTGACCATCCCTGTGAAATGCCTGAGGAATAGGAAGCCTGAAGAGGCCAGGGTAGGCCCCAAACCAGGATTACCATTATTGGTAATCTCCTATGGTTCCACTAAAACTACACTGCCGGCCATGGTGTGGTGGCGGAGTTAGGAGGATCACCATGAGTTCAAGGCCACCCTGAGACTATAGTGAATTCCAGGTCAGCCTGGACTAGAGTGAAACCCTGCCTGGAAAAAACAGAAAGAAAAGAAAAGAAAAGAAAAGAAAAGAAAAGAAAAGAAAGAAAGGAAGGAAGGAACCACAAAGACTGATACAGACAGCCCATGGAGGAGGATATCCAGCTGACTGGGGATAGGGAAGGGGGGCAATGGGGAATTGGGGATAACAACTCATGGTTGGCCCACTAATCAATGTAACTCATTATGGACAATAAAGAAAAAAAAAGAAAGGAAGGAAGAAAGAGAGAAAGAAAGGAAAAACAAAACAATTCTGGCATGGTGGTGCACGTCTTTAATTTTCCCAGCACTCAGAGGCAGAGGTAGAAGGATGGTTGTGAGTTCAAGGCCAGCCTGAGACTACATAGCAAGTTCCAGGTCAGCCTGGGCTAGAGTGAGACCCTAACTCAAAAAACCAAACCAAAACAAAACAACATTACAAAAGGAATAACAAGAAAGAACTCAAAGCAGGGGAAAAGGCAGAAGGGAGATTTTGACAGGAATGGGGAAGGAGGTCAAGTGGAACAGCATAAGGGCCTCTGAGGGGTAGAAGTGGACGTGAGCACAGGTGAGGGGAGCACAGGTTGGTGGGATCATTCTGCTTGGCCTTCTCTGGCAAAGGTGGCCCTTTGGTTGCACCCTTTCTCAAGACAGTTTGGAAGGCTTGGTCCTGAATGCACCCCATGGTCTCTGCCCAGCCCTCCACAGTCCTGTGGGCACTCACCGCATTGACTGCCAGGTTGCCCCGGGCATTGATCGGTGCAAGCGCGTACAGGATGCCCGCTCCAGCAATGGCGCCCACCAGCTGGGCTGCCACGTAGAAGATCGCCCGGAGCAGCGAGATCTGGTTGCCTACTAAGAGTGCCAGGGTGATGGCCGGGTTGATGTGGCCACCGCTCACGGGCCCCAGAGCTTGGGCCAGAGTACCTATGGCCAGGCCAAAGGCCAGCGCGATCTGCAGAATGGAGGGCAGCGCCGAGGGCCACTTGAGGGCCGAGCCGAGGCCGAAGAAGACGAAGATGAGGGTGGCCAGGAACTCTGCGAACACAGCCTTGAGGAAGGATACGGAGCACACCTCTTTCTTCATGGTGGCCTTGGGGGCCCGGCGACAGCGGCCACGTCGCGGGGCGGCCGTCGGGGCGGCGGGGGCGGCGGCGGCGCGGGTCCGGCTGCGGGGCGCTGCGCGCGGTGCGGAGCCCACTCCGTGGCCGGCGGCCTGGCGCGGCGCGGGCAGGGGCGCGCTATATAGAGGACGCGCGGCCCGCGGCGGCCCGAGCGCGGGGGGGCGGGGGGCGGCTCCCGCGGCCAGCGGCCAGCGCAGCGCGCACGGAACCAGCCCGGCGGCCGCGCGCTCAACCCCAGCCCCGCGCGCCCCCGGCCCGGGCCCCGCGCACGCCCCCCCGCCCGGGCAGCGGCGGACCCGCCCCGGCCATGTGACCCAAGCGGCGGTGTAGACCGGCCCGGCGGCCGGGGTCGCGCGCATGGTGCGCTCCGGGGCACGCTCCCCGGTCAAGTGCGTCCCGGGCTCCCCGGGAGACGTGGCACACGGTCCGGGCTCTCCAGGCTCCGTGCGCTCGGGAAGTCTCACTACCTCCGGCCGCCCTTCACCTCGGGCCGCGGTCCTCCCCGGCTCCTCTGCTCCGGGAGCTGCTCCTTGGCCTCGCACGACCGGAGCATCCTGACCCGGCCTCACCCACGGCTGGGCCCGAGTGATGCGCCTCTCTGAGGACAGCGCCTCTTGGCTCCCCGTCCGCCCGTGGCGGGGGCGGTCCGGCGGCGGGCCGCGAGCCTCTCCCGGGCCCAGCCCGGCGGGACGGCAGCGGGGGCGTTGGGATCCGAGCCCTGCGCTGAGCAATCAGCCCTCGACGCCGCCGCGCATCCAGCTGCGCCCGGCCGGGGAGCAGACCCCCGGGGGCGCGCTCTGCACCAGCTCTCTGGGGGACCCCCAGCGAGTTCCTGAGGGATCCCCCTTTTTAGCAAACAGTCTACTTCTCATCCCCGTCGGTCTTTCTCCAAACAAGGTCAATCTCTCTCTCTCTCTCTCTCTCTCTCTCTCTCTCTCTCTCTCTCTCTCTCTCTCGTCCCGTTCCCTCCATCAATTTCTTCACTGCTCTCTTTCTCTCAGCCTGTCACTTTCTGTCTCTTAAATTCTCCACGTTCTCTATCTACCTTTCTCATTCTGTCTCGTTTTCTATTTTTCCCTTCGTTTTTACAGTCTGCCTCTATGGCTCCGTTTCTACAGTCTTCTCACTGTTTCCCTTTCCTCAGCCTCACAGAATTTCTGGGTCTTTGTTTCTTCTTATCTCAATCTCATTTTCCACACACTGCTCTTTTACATTTTTTTCTTCAGTTCCTCCAAAGTTCAGACTCTTGAGCAGGCAAGGCTTTTTTCTTGTTCTCTCTCCTGTTTTTTATTCCTTCCTCCTGAGACCCCCAAACCCCTTTCTGGTTCCCCTTCCACCCCTCCATTTTCCTCTTCCCATTTGGCACGTGGGGAATGAGGCCAAAGGGCTTTCCGGGCCTTGGAGGGAGGCCTTGGAGAGGAGCTGCACTCCTCAGGCCCTCACAGAGTGGACTTAAGAAGCACTTGGCCAGGTGCTGTGATTCATTTAGCCTCCACCACTGCAGACTGACTGAGGCCTCTCTGTCCCCACAATGAACACCAATAACCCCACCGAAGACCCTCAGCAGAATTGGGGTGGAGAGAGGTGGTTTATGTGTGCAACCTTTTTATTTAAAAAAATCAATAAATTTAAAAAAGGCCCCCTGAGGGTTGAACCCTAGAGTGCAAAGGAAGGAAAGAACAGGTGCCTCCTGTCTGTGTGTCCAGCAAGGGTTGAGAGGAGGAGCCCAGAGAAAAGCAAGGACCTGGAGGAGGGGCTCTGGGCCAGTGGCAGCTAAGAGGCCAAAGAAAACAGGGGCCAAAGAAACCCTGGTATTGTTCCCCACTCTGTGTTGGCATTTCCTGCTGAACAGCTCCTCCCCCAAATCTCTCTTCAGGCAGGCAGGCTGTCTGTCCTTTCTCTATAGGCCCCAGGGCTGTGCCTCCAGCAGAGCTTAGC
>PVHP010032596.1:0-20096 GCA_004024765.1 Zapus hudsonius | reverse complement strand
GTCAGCATAAATAATTCGTTGAATTGTTTTTAATAATTATTTCAAATTTTACAGTGCATACAATTTAACTAGACATGAATGTAAATGTTCTTGGAACTAAAGTCACAAAACAAAATGAAAGTAAGAGGAATTAGGGAGAAAGCTAAGAGAAAAGTTCTTCCAGGAATGTTATGCTCATTACTCCAGAAAGCTCCCTAATGTTTCATCTTCAAAACTAAGTTATTGCAGAAGACATAGCTCTGCAGTTAAGGCTCTTGCCTTTAAAGCCTAAGGCCCATGTTTGATTCCCCAGTTCTCACATAAAGCCAGATGCTCAAGGTGGAGCATTTGGCTAGAAGCCCTGACAAACCCCCCCTCCCTCTCTCTCTCTCTCAAATAACTAACTAAATAAATAATTTTTATGAATAAGTTATACAAAAATTTCCTGTTTTACCTCAAGTTTCAAATTACACAGTGTATTACAGAGCTTTATAACTGCAAATGTCATATAAATGTGAGTATATTGTGATTATTTTTAAAATGTTTCTGTATTGAATTTTTAAATGCCAACTTGGGTAGAGACTTAGGAAGTTCATTCTTTTATGATAACATTTTAAAAGAAAAGTTGGGAGATGTGCAACCCAGGAAATGATTTAAAACCAGGCCAGTGCCCCAACCTTACATGTAGGGTGAGATAGCAAGAGACTATCTGATTAAGATGAAACGCAGTGTGGCCTTAGGTGAAGAAAAGTCAAAAATGCTGTTCTGAAAAAAAAAAAAAATCTTATCACTTCCAATTACCATTTCAGAAAAACATTTGCCCTTAACAAAATTGGGGTTTAAACAGGGGATAATGAGTAAATTGTATCACATTTCCAAGAAGTTTAACATACTCTATATTACTGTCCTGTGTCAGAATGAATAATCAGAATAATTAATTCATTTTTAATTAGCAACACCAGTGCTTAGGCAACATAAGACTGACTGCAGCAACAGCAGTCAGCTCTGCTGGCAAATATAGGCACGCTTCCCACGATGACGTCAGCACTAAGTTAATTCTTGAAGGAATTATTACACCAGAGATGATCCTTCTGATGTTGGATCCACACATCAGAATTATCTCAGGAAAATAGAAAATTGGCAGCTTTGCCTTTAGAAAAATTGATTGTTGTACTGGAAGACTTCCACAATCATGTCATCCTGAAATTCACATGAGAAAACGCAGTTTAATCACAAGACACAGGACAAGAATTCCTGATTTATGGTGTGTGTGTATGTGTGTGTTATATGTATGTGTGGTATATATGCTTTGTATGTGTGTGTTTATGTGTGTCTTTGTGTGTGTGTGTGCAGTGTGTGTGTCTGTGTCTGAATGTGTGTGAGTTTTTGTGTAATGTTTGTGTGTGTGGTGTGATATATGTATATATGTGTGTGTATGAGGTATAGATGTGTTGTATTTGTGTGTGAGTTGTATGATGTTTGTGTGTGTGTGTGTGTGTGTGTGTGTGTGTAGGTCTCACTCTACCTCAGGCTGACCTGGAATTCACTCTGTAGTCCCAGGCTAACCTCAAACTCATGGCAACCCCACTACCTCTGCCTCCCAAGTGCTGGTATAAAGGCATGCACTACCATGCCTGGCTTGTGTTTTTCTTTTGGGAGGATGCCCTATAATATTCTGAGCATAATATCTGCTGTTAGGGAGACAAAATATGTTCAGAAATCGCCTAGAATGGAATTCATTCTTGTTCACAAAATTCTTCACCAGTCGGTTTACCACTACTGTTTATGGAGTTTAATTTGTTCCTTGTCTGTTCTGTATTAATTACTCTGAAATGAATGTGCTTCTCAGTTTCAACAGAAATGAGATAATTAAAAGCAATCATAAATATTTTTAGTCACTCTATGATATGACATCTTGCAAGCTGATTCATCTAAAGGTCTGTTCTTAGTTTTGAAGAGTAAAAAAATAGTGTTTATTGATTATTACCTTGTCAATTACTGATCAAGGCTTGCTTTCTCTGTTCATGATCTCTCTTTCTCTCTCCACATATTTGTGTATTTGTAAAACACAAAATATATTCAAAGTTTAATTATTGTTATAGACTGAGAGGACACATAGTGAGTTAGAATATTTGATGATATTCATATTATCTGAGTAGAAAAATTAGAATGACTTTGGAAGAAAACAAAACTCTGATATTTCAGGAATAGATAGTGTCTGGAATATAAGATCTCAGGTATATTTGTAAAGGGACTCTTAGTGAAACTTAACTTGAGTTAAATAAAAATGGGATATTAAGAAATGCAGGTGACAATCTCTCTGTTCAAAGTCCTGTGTCTTTTACATGTTATTTGCATGACTTTGGGGAAGAATAGATTTTTCTGAGTGTTCCACAACTGTCAAGTTTTATAAGTGTTCATAACTATTATCTACAGTGAGCAGTATAGGTCACCCTGAAAAACAACTCATTAACTGTCACTGAATATTTGGAAAAGCAAACAATTTTTTTTGTATAGCTGTACTAGTTAGTGATATACCTTACAAAAACTTAAATGCACACTGTCTAGTTGAATTTGTTAGATTTACAAGTAATACCTATTGAGCTGAATTAGATAGTTTAGAAAGTAAAATTTATAATTTTAGGTAAGGGTGGAGAAAAATAGAAGTTTGGCATTGGGAATACTTCGTGATCATATTCTTTGACATAAAATATGAAAGGGAATTAGTCACCGTACCTCAAGGACCTAGGGGGTAGCTCTGTGCCCTACTACTACTAGCTATGAATTTATGAATGATAAAATGACAAAAGGGAAAGCTAGGGGTTCCAAACACACAGGGCTCCTCTCTTTCCTGGGTAAATATCTGACTATATTTCCATAGACCATAGCTTCCAGAAAGGAACAAGTGACTACTTCTGACCAGTGAATACTCTTATTTTATGTTACTAATGAGAGAATTATGGACAATCTTAGGAGTTCAAAGAAAAAGAAAATAGTTCTCCCCTATACTAAGTTCTAACCTATACTGAACTTTAATATTAAGCAATATCCATTTGATTTAAAGTGTAACCAACTAAATTTTTCAAGTTACGTTTTTAGTTATTTATTTATTTATATTTAATGGAAAGAGAGAGACACACAGCGAGCAAGTGAGAGACAGAGCCAGAGAGACAGACAGACAGAGACACGGAGAGAGAATGGGCACATCTGTATCTCCCACCACTGCAAACAAATCCAGATCCACACACAACTTTTGTATTGAGCTGTCCATGGCTACTGGGGACTAGAACAGGCTTTTCAAACAAGCACCTTTAGTTCTAAACCATCTACCCAGTCCTGAAGTAGTTTCTGATATTAATACTAAATATGATACTTGCTCTCCGCTTAACAAACAAACCTTTATTATTTTATGAAAAAAACATTAATATATAAGATAAAGATAAACATTCAATTTATATATGAGTAAGTGATCTTTGTATATTTTTAAATTAAAGTGAAATTATATTATTAAAAGTGTAAATTAAAGAACACCTTTCAGTTGGCTAAGATATGCATGCTGGTTAATAATCAATAACATGAAAATATAAATATATATAGCATTTAAAATAATTTAGTGTCAAATAATTTAGTGCACATACATAGTTTAGAAATAATGTTAATATGATAAAAGGCCTAAATCATAATACATGTGAAGGCTAAAAAACATTGGGTGACAATTTCCTATATGACTGTTAATTCAATTTATATACAGCTTATTATATATATATATATATATATACATATATATGCTTCTCATTAGGTATTATTTTGTTGCTACATAAAAAATCCTCTCCTGAAATAAATACTAAAATATACTATATACCAATTATGAAAAATTATGAGGCTATTTTACTTTGTAGCAAACCTTAAGTACTTAATCAGATATAAGCATGTTTCTTTTCTTAAACCAACTGTTTAAAATACATATTTTTATTTACTTATTTATTTGCAAAGAAAGAGGGTGGGGGGACAGAGAAAGAGAATGAGTACCACAAGACCTCTTGCCCCAACAAACTACAGATGCATTTGCCACTTCCTGCATCTGGCTTTACTTGGGTACTGGGGAATCTAAATCAAGATTTTAGTCCTTTAAACTTTGCAAGCAAATGCCTTAACCGCTAAGCCATCTCTCCAGTCCCTTAAACTGGATTTTAGCAAAGCATTTTAGATCAAAATCTTGGATGTTTGTCAATGTGCATATGTGTTTTTGCTTATTTTGTGTCAGGTGTACACACTAATCAATATTACTTTCACAAATTCTGGAGTAGAGAAACTGTGATTGATACCATGGGAATGACTGAGAATGGAGTTGTCCCTAAATTCATTATACCACAATGCAATGCCCACCAAAAGGGTACTAGTGTTTCTGTTTGAGAAGATTGTCAGCAAAATTAGAAGCTGTTTTTTGTTTTTATGCTTTTAATCTGTGTGTAGTGTATTTGCATTACAAACAGCATCTAGCAAAATCATTGGTGACATTTTCTTGAAAAAGAGGAAAAGAAGGTGAATATATTTAGAGGAAATTTGAAGTAATTTTACTAAGTTCATTTTCAGAGAACATTAATGAGTGAATCAGTGTCCACTATTATATAATTCAGTTCCAAAAAGGCTTTTTCATGGAAATAGAATCTTCCTTTTTATTTCCTTCATTCATGTGAGTCATAATTTAAATATTCACTGGTTCAACTACTCAAGTATTTTCTTTAAATGAGTAATAAACTGATGATAACATGAAACAGTACAGCATATTGACTCATTTATCATCAGTAATTATGTCAATTACCTCGGGTTTAAAAATATTTGCAGATTTTTGGAAAACAGCTAGCTCTGAGAACACACAGACTAGGATAAAGTAAATCCAAAACTTGGCGGTATTTCCTATGCTTTCCTAGAGATTTTAAAAGCACAACTGTGTTGAAAAGTCTTTCCACTGGAGGATGCATTGTCTTCAAAACTACAGTCCTGGATTCTCACCCCTTCCAGGGTGAACTATTTGGGTTCCACATTTCCCTGAAGGATTTCATTCCTTTACATCTGTATGCCTCCCTGCTTCTAATTGTGTCTTATATCTGATCATCTACAAGCTACCTATTTAAAACATTTATAATTCAAATTTGGTCATATCGGTTTTCTTTTTATAATATCTTTATTATGAATAAGTTTATAGATTGCATGAGCAAATCTTGTGAATGTGTCCCCTGTTTCCCTCCTCTCTGTCCCCTATCCACTGGGGTCCTTCCTCAGTGCGCATACTGGATCTGTCCATATGGACACTGAGGAAGGGTTAGAAGCAGGGAGGCATACAGATTTGTTTTTTAAAAAAGGAAATTCTATTTAATGCCCATAAATAATTGGAAGCTTCTATAAGAAATATTCACATCATTAATTTTAATAGAAACTGAAAGAGAAAAGTTGGTTTAGCAATATGGTATTTTTTTTCAAAACTTATTTTTAGTTTTAGTCTGAAAATAGATATTTAGACATTATATAAAAATAAATGTTCATTTTGACAAAATGGGATGATAACATTACCAGTTTCAGAGAATATTGTAAAAAAGAAAACATTTTAGATCTTTTGAAATATATGCCCTCATAGGAAAACTCAATCTCCAATAGTTATAATGGCTCAATCCAATAAGAGTATTTTCTTCTCTTAGCCACATTATTTAATTGACTGAATTGCTTCTATATGCATCTCTTGTACTTGACACCTTAGCTTTTATTTTTTGAGTCATTGATCCTATTTCCTGTGACACTGGAAATTCCTTTATTTTATGGATACTAGTGAAAGATCCCCCACTCAGGTAAAGTGTGCTTTAAATGAATAGTCACTGTGAAATGCTATGACAGGGGCTTTATTATATTTTTTCAGCCTCTAGAGCATGCATTTTTAATAAATTAATTATCTTACTGTTTACATTGGGGATGCTGGAGAATGTAGTAGTAGGGAATTTATTTAGGAAATTGCTACACACATTTCTGATAATCTAAGAATAAAAGCATCATATAGATAAAAGATAAGTACAGATTAATTATAAAAAGTATACAAAAATGAACCTAGAGAATAATGTGCATAATTGCCATTCATTCCATAAATTCTCCCTAGGAGTTGTAAAGAACAGTCTCTCCTATAAATAAACTGAATTTTGACCAATAAGATTATCCCTGAAGGAGTAGTTTCATACCAAATCCTAAAGCAAGGGAAGCTTCAAAGATCATTGCATGTGGATAGCTCTCAGAATATTACATTTTTAACATGTGCAAAGGAGAGCATGAAGCAGGTCATCTTACTCTTTTTTTTTCCTTCCTTGATTCTTATGTTTCTCATTTAAGACAAGCTTGCGCAAGGGGTATATATATGTGCTTGCTCTGAAAAATTCCCAATTTTACAATGATATATATTTTTCTTTTTACTCAAACTTACCCATCTCACATGTAATAAGAAACTAGATTATTAAGGAAATTAATGGTATAAATGTAAACTTCACTCTTAGTAAATGTTTTATCCTCCCTTCTTTGCTCATTATAAGCAAGGCCATTGATTTAAACTACCATGTGGACTGTGTTTGATGTCTTTGATCAGTAAATGAAAAGATTTAAAGATGGCTGTCATGGTATTCTTTAGTTATTCCTATCATTTCAGGGTTTTGGTCTACTTCTTACACATGCATAGAAGTTTCATCCAGCATGCCTATTGTTTGCTGTACATTAAAAATTATTGATATAGTCTGCATCCTATGTGACACTTGAGTTCTCTCAATCCAGATAAATCTTCCTTTAAGGCTGAGAAGATGCCTCCACGGGTAAAGTGATTAATGTGCAACATATAAGCTTGGTATGAATTTGCAGAATCATCATAAAGTCAGATGCAGCAGCACAACTGTAACCCAGGAACTGCTGGTATAAAATGAGAGGCTGAGAATAGAAATGCTTAGAAGCCAGTAGGCCAGCCAGACTGGGGCAAAAGTGAAAAACAACTAAGTCACCCTGTCTCTCAATCCAGATAAATCTTCCTCTAGGGCTGAGAAGATGCGTCCATGGGTAAGGTGATTAATGTGCAACCATATAAGCTTGTTTTTAAGTCTTTGTGTGTATGTATATTTGTGTGAATGCTGGTACAAATGCCATAGTACTTCTATGCAGGTCGGAGGATAATCTTAGGTGTCGATCCCCAACAAAAACCTACACATGATGGAGAAACTGGAATATATTAATCAGGAAATACTCTATATATTTAAAATTTTTAAAAGCATATGGATTTTGAAAACAGACAAATAAGTATAAGTTTTGCACTTGTGATGTCTGAATAGTAGCTGGCTATGTTGGTCAGTGAACATTAATATGTATATATGTGGAATTAGACATATCTTTTGATAAAAAAGTAAAGAAAATAAATATGATAATATATTAAACATTGTAATCCAGATAAAATATCATTATTGAGAAATCAAGAGATTAATATAATTGTATTTATTTACTTTTGAGACAAGCTCTCTTTTGTTGTTGTTGTTGTTTATAATATTGAAGCTGTCCACAAATGAGATTTTTCCTGCCTCAGTCTCTTGAGGAAACTGAAACTATAGATGTGAACCACCTTCTCCAGCTTAAATACAAACTTAGATATTGAAATACTTCTACAATAGATTGTAAAAACACCAACACCTAATGATATAGGTAATGAATATTTGTAAAACTTATCAATGTAACAGTCTGGTTACTTTTATTACAAAAAAGTTTTTCAAATTTGTATTCAGAATTCACCAAAAATTTGTATGGCTGATTTGCAGTTAAGTTAACCAGACTCTGGGTGTTCAAATGTGAATTATTCAGAACTAATGTATGCTTAAGCACAGTGCATTGTTATCTGTTAGTCTTGTAATTCTGGCATTGTTCTTGAGAAATGTTCATAATAGATAGGTGTTGACTGTGGGATAATTATAGAATTCTATGATATACAATATGTAGCATTCAACTAAGAGTAAACATACCAAGAGAAAGTATAGGTCATGACAATTTTACAATTCTGCTTTCTCTGCAAATTTGAAAGTTCCAATTACAGTGGTTACATGTGGACAAACTGCAAGAAAGACACATTTAACATATACGTCCATTGACCGAAGGACAATTGAAAACCATTAAAATGACAAACAATGGACATGACATTATTAACCTGAGCATAAGCTGGAAAAAATCCATACCGCAGCAATTTCAAAATAATTTAAACAGAAAAAGCCTTGTGCATTAAAAAAACTGCTTTGAAGCCAATAAAATCCACTCACATGGTAAAAATAAAGTGAATTGGGTATTTATTCTATAGATGAACAAATCCTCTTAAAATTGTAGACAAGTAATGAAGTGCATTATAATTTATTCAGGAATAAATCCAAGAACAGTAATTTTTTTGTCCTGTAAATGTTCATTGACTGAGATGAAGAAACTGAATGAAGGCTAGTATGCTAACTTAGGAGAGTTCCCAGTGGATTGGGGACAGGGAGGAGGGAAATGGGGATACCATCATAAGATTTGCTTACAATGTACCTGAATATATTTAATTAACAAAAATTTGATTATGAACACATACAAAGAACCATGGAGGTTGCTCAGTGGGTAAAAGTGTTTGGTGTACAAGCATGAGGGCCTGAGACCTACACAAAATGATGTACATGCACAGACACATCTTTAGGGCCAGTCCTGCAGAGTGGGAAAGGGTAGCAGAGACTGGAGGATTGCTGGGGCATTGTTTACAAACACACACACAGAGAGACACACATACATGTACACACCATATCACATGCACATGCAAAACAAAGTCAGACCATAAACAGAAACTCAGTGAAAAAATGAATCTCAAAAACAAAACACCTGGAAGAGTGAGAGAAACAGTGGAAGACTCCCAACATTCCCTCCCCCCTGGTCTTCTCATGTGGCCACAAGAAATGGAG
This sequence comes from Zapus hudsonius, assembly GCA_004024765.1. Lineage (NCBI taxonomy): Eukaryota > Metazoa > Chordata > Mammalia > Rodentia > Dipodidae > Zapus > Zapus hudsonius. The sequence goes on along the minus strand of PVHP010032596.1, from coordinate 11,136 downwards.
CACCTGCACACAGATGCACATTCTGCAACATACATACATACACACACATGTCTGTGTACACCAAAAAGGGGGGGGGTGACAACTGATAAGGGAAAAATAAGATTTACATTCACATATATTTAACATTATTTTCTGTGGCCTTTGTCATTGTATTGCATCTCATAATTCAAGTTCGTTTCAAAGGGCAAAAGATTTATAGGATCTAAAGAGAAATCAGTTTACAATTTGATTATATGAGTTTTAAAATGTTTTATTTATTCATTTGAGAGAAAATGAAAAAGAGAGAGCTAGTGAGAGAGAAAGAGAGAGAGAGAGAGAGAGAGAGAGAGAGAGAGAGAGAGAGAGAATGGGTACACCAGGACCTCCAGCTGCTGCAAACAAACAACAGACACAATCACGACCTTGTGCATCTGGCTTCACTGTGGGTTCTGGGGGAATTGAACTTGAGTCGTATTGCTTAGCAGGCAAATGCCTTAACTGCTGAGTCATCTCTCCAACCCTAATTGTTTTGTTTTTGTTTTTGCATGTGTATGTGGTGTGTGCATGTATGTGTGCCCTTGTGTGTGCCCATGTGAGTGTGTGTGTTTCTGTGTGTGTAAATTTTGAGATACATTTTCAGTTAGAATATATTATTATCTGTTAAATACCATTGCTAAGGTCAGAAAATAAAAAAGTTAACTAAAATAACTTTAATAATTAAAGTTTTCATAAAAATGATTACATCTTTTTTTTTACACTTTCTTGATTCAGTTAGGTTAGAGTACTTTTCTTTGATCCTCTCATATTCTGAAAATCAACATTTTTTTCCTACAAAAGAAAGCAAGTTAAATGCCTTCCTTGAATATTATTTCACACTAATGCAGAGATAGTTTCCTTACAATAAAAAATTTAAAACATTTTTAAAGCTTCTGTGGGTCCAGAAGATGGTTCTGTAGATAAAAGCACTTGATGTGTAAGCATGATGACCTATGTTCAGCTTACCAGAACACACATAAAAGCCAAATGCAGTCATGTGTCTGTAATCTCCTTAGACTTATATAGCAAGTTGGGAGTGGAGGGGGTCATGGGAGGAAGGGAGGTTCACAGGACTGCCAGCCTGGTATGCTTAGCAGGGGAACAAATAACTTTTCAGCAAAAAAGGTGGAATGTGAGACAATACATGAAATTGCCTGCTAAACTCCACACATGCATTATGGCATGCGCACGTGCGCACAGACACACACACACACACACACACACACACACACACACACACACACACACACCACAAAGATATTTTCATGATTATAGAGCATTGAAAATACATAAACTTAACAGTATAAAATATAAGTATATTTGAGAAAACACAGTCTTCAACAAATTGTGCTGACAAGTTGATTACATGTACAAGAATGAAATTAGATCCCTAACTTTCATCTGTAGAAAAACCAACTCCAAATGGGTCAAAGATCTTTATATAAGGCATGGAACTATGAACATGTTGGAAGAAAAAAACTGGAAAAGTTAGTGACTTTTGTGTGTACAAGAATTTTCTAAACAGGACTCAAGTCCCTTGAGAAATGATGCCAAAAAGGATTTCATGAATTTAAAATTTGTGTCTGTGCAACAAAGAAAATAATCATTCAAGTATAAGAATAAGCAGCTTATAGAGTAGGAAAAAAATTGCAGCTAACTATGTTATAGTAGATTTATGTTTTGAATATACAAAGAATTCAAATAACTAGCAAGATATCAAATAGTTACACAATACAAAGGGGTAATAAAATGCACACATATTTCTCAAAAGATGAATAAATGGCCAATGAATTTATAAAAGAAGGTCAGTATATAAACGTCATCATAAATGCAAATTGAAAATACATTGAGATTCTGTGTCAAGGCAGTCAGATGCCAGAAGCTAATAATACAAATCAAAGAAAGAATGACAAATGCTGGCTAGAATGTAGACAAAAGAAACATTCATTTACTGCTGCTGGGAATATAAACTAGTACAGCTACTATGTACATCAGAACAGAGGTTCCTCATAACACAATAAATCAATTGACCATATGTCCCAGGTATACCACTCCTGGGTTTCTAACAGAAAAAGAAATCCAAGTCAACATGTTATAGTCATATTTGCACATCAATTTTTATTGATGTACTACTCAAAACCTAGGCAATATCATTAGAGGAAAATATAAAGGAGGTGTGGTATGTACATATAATTCTTTTCAGCCATAAAGATGAGTAACATTATATTTAGCAAAATGGATGCAAATGTAGATAATCATATTATATGAATTAAGGCAGACTTAGAGAAGTATTACATGCCTTTCTCTCTTGTGGGTTCCAGGTTTTATTAGCTCCTTAAAATTATAAATGTATAGATGGCATGAGAGTACAAATGAAGCTGTCAAGCAAAAGGGACTAAAATGAAGGGCAAGAAAAAGAAGAGGTGGGCCAGCATAGAGCTGAGGGTTTTACTCGGAGTATTTTATAGATTTACATGAAGAATCCCTTAGGTAATCCTATTAGTAAAATGAAAATATTCTATGGTAAAATATTCACATCATTTAAAATATGCTTTAGTTTATAATTCAGCACATTACATACAATCCAAAGGTGTGCAACCATCACTACTATCTATCCATTTCAGCACTGTTTCCTCACCCCAAACTGAAACAGGGTGAGGGAACCCCACTGAAATGGGGTATCCTATGAGCAATAATTACCCATTCTGCTTTCTCTGCCCCTATCTGACTGTATAGTTTCAATACTGTAAGTATGTCGTGCAAATGAAATATTCCAATTTGTCTTTGGCTACAAAGATTAAAATATTTTAACAATAATTTCATTTGGTAAAGAGCACTGTCTGTTCAGAGGTCCTGTTTATTCATAGCTTTCTAAGTATATTAATGTCAAGATGAAGTCATTCTAAAGAGTTTTATCTTCATCCTAACAAATAGTGTCTTATACTCAGCCTCATCTGTTTAGGTGGGATTATTATTAGAAACAAACTTTTCCGTGTGTGTGTGTGTGTTTGTGTGTGTGTGTGTGTGTGTGTGTGTGTGTGTGTGTGTGTGTGTGTGTGTGTGTGTGTGTCTACAGGAGCATATGCATGGAGCTCAGAAGATAACACCATTGCGTTGCTCCTCTCTTCCCGCCTTGACTGAGACAGATTTCTCTTTCATTGTTGTTCTTTGCTATAAAGGACAAACCAGTTGTTGCAGGAGCTTCAGGATCTTTCTGACAGAATTCAGATGCTGGTAAGTGCATTGGGAAATACAAGGAACGTGATTTTTTGTGCTTTCTTTATGTGGATGCTGGGGATGTGAAATCTGGCCAGCAGGCTTTCAGGGCAAGTGCCTTTAATCATTGAGTCATTTCCTAGCCCTCAAGATATTTTTATTCTGCTTATCTATGTATTTATCATCTATCTACCTACATAACTATCATCTAATTATCTATCTGTATATCATCTTTCTACTTGGCATTCTATCAACCTATCTGTTTGGACTGCACTAGTATTTATGTTGTAAACCTAGACTGTGAAATAAGGATCAAAGTTTATGTACATGTAATGTTTTTCATCATCATATACCTGAATCTAATTCAGGATGTACATGTTAAGTTAATTAAATAAAAAATGCAAGGAGCGTGAAAGTTGGCATACTTTTCAAGTTTAGTGCTATGAAATTTCAATGATATATTCCAACAAGGCACAGCTGGTCACCAAACCCAAAGACTGATGATATTAATATTTCTCTGATTGAAATTATGTTTTAAGCATAGTTGATTGAAATTCTCCAAGTAATTGTATATGACTCAGAAAACATAAACATTTTCACATTTATTCAAAATTTAAGTAAAGAAAATGCAAACTTCACAGCCTTAGTCATTGTTCGTGTGCATTGTTCCACAAACTCATTTTATCCTCAGTGTTCTAGTCTTCATGGACTGGCTTCCTACATTCAGAATAACAGAGTCCTGAGCTTAGAAGAGCAGCTCTGTAAGGTGTTGTTCTAGACTCCAGTTAGGAAAGTCGGCCTAGCATTCCCTCTGGAGCTCTAGGGACTTCCCCTTCCTGCTAAATCCAGCTGCAGGTAGTCATTGATGCTCCTTGACACATTGACCATGGCTGAAGAACTCCAGTCTCTTCATTGCCCTCTGGTGACTCTACTATCCTGTCTCCATGCCTATACTGGAGATCAAATTTCTCTTTGCCATGATGCATCAATCATATTAGAGGATGCCTATGTTAATGAGCTCATAGGAACAGAATCATCTCTGTAGCAATCTTATTTCTAAATGAGGTCACTTTCTTTGGTGACAGAACTATGGTCTTTATATGCCTTTGGCGGAGTATGCCGTGTAAATCATCCCAGTTGTTAGTATCATTTCTCTCCCTTTTGAGGAATCTGGCTAACAAAAACCAGAATACTTTAATCCCTTTGTTTGCATTTCTCAGATCTCCATAAAAATGTATGAAATTAAACCCTATGTGACAGAAAGCAAGCTGACAGGTAAGGTAGCTGTCTATGGAGTAATTGTGCTACAGAAAATCAACTTGGAAAGAAGTTATCTTTTTCTGTAATGCTGTTACACAAACTGTGGGTGATACTCAAAATCTTTGCCTTTTCTCTAGGTAGTGAAACCTTTCCTGCAGTATATGTGTAATGCAAAAAGTCAGTGCAAACTTGATAATGAGAAGCTCTGAGAAAAAAAAAAATATTTTGTCCCAAGATACATTTTTTTTCTTTCTTTTCATTATCTATGAAACTTTACCTATTTCACAGTTCAGTTCAAAAATCCTATAGCTTAGATTTCACATTCATGAACATCGATCTGTTTGCAACCTGAGATGCCAGCATCCCCTGTAGAATCATTAAGCTCAGAATATCAATATTCTGTAGGAAAATGCTTTTCCTTCTTCTCTGTCTTTATGGTCAAGGTTTTATTTTTATAACTTTTTGAGCATGTGTCTGCTATATAGACAAACCTGACCTGGAGTCCTTTAAGTACCCTCAACATCATAATTCATTTATGCTATGAGCTTGGTAGGATCCACCAGGCCTAACTATGATCTAGATTTAATTGACTGAAATAAAATAATGAGCAATTGCAAGTAATCAGAAGTAAGCTTTAGTATCAAGGATGGGTTACTTCTTCCTGCAGTGAGTTGTTCTTCAAGGAGGAAGCTGTTGGTCAAGTCGGTGGCCATGAGACCTTCCAAAGAGTACAGGCTACTCACTCCTTATTACCCAGTAGAGCTATGAAAACTGCTGAATACACCACATGCTGCATCAAGACTATTGCTGGAGGAGAAAAGGCAATAATCTTAACAAGCAGTGGTTCCTGAAAACTACAAAATCAAACAGCCAGGCAAGATATTCCAAATGAAGCAATAATGGCACATGTTATTGGAGCAATCAACAGCTCTCTGATTAGACTTCAGTCCTACTCAACGGGAGAAGGAAGCCAGAACTGTTGTTGGGTGCAGTGGATATGTTAAGCCTGTCACATCACATTCTACATGTATATGTTTATTGTTATTGATACATACTGTTTTTATTTTGTGTTAGAGAAGATTCTTTTTTACAAGTAGCAGTGAATACATTGGAAGACCCAGGACTCATCAAGGTTAAGAACAGAATAGAAAGCCCAGTGTTTAGCAATGAATTAGTCATCTCTATCACAACTGTCGGGGCTCAGGGCTCATGATAAAGGACGTGGTGGAAAGAATATTGGGCTGCTCTCACTGCGGGCTGTAGGAACTTCTTTTTTTTAAATATTGTATTTATTCCTTTTCAAGCAGAGCGAGAGAGAGAGAGAAAGAGAGAGAGAGAGAGAGAGAGAGAGAGAGAGAGAGAGAGAGAGAGAGAGAGAGAACACACCAGGGCCATCGCCTTGTAGGTCTGGCTTATGTGGGTCTCGGGAATTGAACCCGGGGCCTTAGGCACTGGAAGCAAGTGCCTTAACCGCTGAGCCATCTCTCCAGCCCTGTAGGAACTTCTTTATGGAGATTGGAAGCCAACCCCAAAGAGACTCAAAACTCAGTAAAATTGAAAATAAAAGACTGTTGACAGCTCAGAACTGTGGGATTCATGTCTAGCATGCCCTTCAAGGCTCCGGGAATCATTACTCCCACAAACCTTCACTGTTCTAAGTCCATCAACATTGGAGATGAAGGAAGGATGAGGAGAAAAGGAATGACACGACAAAGAGCTACTTGCAAAAGGGGGAGAGAGGGAGATTAAGAGGGTAATGAGACTAGAATGTGATAAAATGTATAGCATGTTTATGTAGTAAAGTTCTCAATAAAAAAATTTAAAAAGAAAAGGATAAGAAAAATGTTAATGTATCACACAATTGATAATTCAGATAAGTTGTTATATTTTATATTCTATGGTTATCATTTGCTATACTATGTATAAGATGGTGAATTATAGCAGCTATTTTTTAAATAAGAGAATATGCATTTTAATAATATTATTAATGTATTTCAAGTGCTTATGTAAAAATGGAAAAATATATACTTACTATCATTTTACATAAAAGGAAATAATGTACTTCAGTTGTAATTAACAACATTTAAAATTTAATAATTATGTGGTAATGAGAGTATATTAGGTAGGAAATAAAAAACACCTTAAATATTTTTATTTGTATTATTTCTTATTTTTTCATGAAAAGTACATCAACAAATTATACATATTTTAAAGAATTTATTGTTTATGGGACATTGTACTAAATATAATTATTAATTTTCCATTTCAGGCTAGTGTCAAAAATAAATATTTATTGTTTAATTGAGATAAAATATGATCCCCCCAGGAGTAAAATATATTACATTTATCAACTGACAACATGAATAAGGAAATTTTTAATAGTTCCAATGAAAGTCAAATGATTTTTTTATATTTTTTCTTATCAAAGGGATAAGTCCATTATAGCCTGTTGGATTTATAAAAAATCATTTTTTAAAATATTTTTCTCACCTTCCTTTTCTTCTTAACATCAAAATATTAACTGAGGTTTGGGGAACAGTGTGGAACATTACCCACTTCCCCACTTTGCCCACTTTGAAATTTCTTCTTAATCCTCCTCACAAGGCGAAGACTTCAATTACAAAGGCCCATTAACTCTTTTTAAAAATCTAAAAGCGACACATCAGATTTTCATTCACTCTCTTAAATCTCTTCAAAAACTTGCTCTCACAGTTAAGATAAAACTTATACTTTATCCTAGCCTTCAAAAGTACAACTGATCTAGCCCTCACCTACCTCTGCCCCTTCCTCTCAGATCACTCTTCCAGCCCAGCAGGTGACTCTGAACTATCCTTTCTGTTCCTGGACCAGTCTAAGTGTATGCCTCCAGGACACCTCTATGGGGTGCTCTTTCCATGCAGATTTGTCTACTTGATGTAGTGTTTTACAGACTCTCTTCATTATGGTAGTGCAACCACGGACCTGATTCTATCAAGCCTTTACTATTAATGCTGGGAAACTGGCCTCTGCGAAGGAAATCACCTTACCCAGTTATTCCCTGGGAGGTGATTATCTCATCCATAGAGAACATCTGCACCTAATGTTGGTTGATAGAAACCTACAGAAAAATGTCAGCCCCCTGCTCTCTGTAAGGTAACAAGTTCCACACCATTCATCCTCCAGAACCTCCTGTGGACACAGGCTTTCCATAGCTCCTTGTGCTGACTTAATCTGACCCCCCAACCTCCTTTTATGTTTTACCAAAGATAGCTTCAAAAATCTCACATGGAAACATTCTCATCTGAAGCACTGCTTAAAAGATAGGCCCTGAGATAGCTGAGACAAGACATCAATCAAGACAGTAGATAGAAAGGACAGAATTCTAGGGTTATACAACTTGCTGTATGTGAATGTTGGATAGCAGTGGCAGGTGCATAAAAAGCTCAGACTGTATCTGTATCAGCAGTGTGATTGCAGAAACATATCCCTTTTAGGAACTAGCAAAAATATGAGAGAAACAGATACACTGCTTTGAGCTGTGTTACTGATATTTGGACATTTGAGGGAAATAGTCTCTGGGAATACTGTGGAATTTAGTCAATGAGGCTACTGTTGTGGATTTACTCTTTGTTGTGCAATGGTTTTTGGGTCATCGAGCCTCATGGGAAGCATTTACTGTGAATTCAATGTTCTGCAGACTGTAGTTGATGTTGCAGCAACAAGAATACACCTCTAACCAAACTTTCCTTTCCATGTTAGCTGTTGATTCAGAAACACACAAAGAGAATAGGTAAAGATATGTTTTTCACAGAGCAGAACTTACTTTGAGGGGGCACAGCTCCCAAGAATTAAGAAACTGTGTTGGGAGAACAGAAAAAAGACTGGTACAGAATGTTTTTGGAGTTGAGTACTGAAGGCCAGAGTGTGTGAACCTGACTGACCAGTTTTCAAATGAGGGGAAAACAGGGAAAGCCAGAGTTTAGGCTTAAAGGATGGCAGTGAGCTTCAAAAACATTAGATTCAGATTGTTACAGCCAATCAAGATGAAATGCTGAAAATGCTGAAACTTGTTTAAAAGGGAGAGGAACAAAAAAGTCTGAATTCCTTAGGCTAGCTAATTTTTCCAGTTCAAAATCAGCATGTCCCTTGGTCATGAATGAGGTTGACATCAGATGTCTCAGAAGATACACTAAAAATAAAAAAAAAGACTTCCCTGAAGCTCTGTGTTTGTAGAGAAGGCTCACTCTACCAGATCAGCAACCCCTCATCAGCATCTTTGCTTGGAGTCTATGGGGAATTGTTAAATAGGCAGATGTCTCATGATGCTTGTGTTCCTCAAGGCTGATCTCACCTCCCCTTGTGGCCAAGACCAATAAGAGGTGAAAAGTGATAGCAACACAACCCAGGACAGAGATCCAGAGATATTTAAGATCTCAACAGCAAAGCAGACTCAAAACTCACCCACCATGTCTCAGGGAATTGAGTGGAAGAGGGGGTGGAAAACTTGTAAGAACCATGGTGTGGGAGAATATCCAGAGACCTTGACCCCCTCAGCAACAAAACACAAGGGGGAAGAAAAAAAATAAAAAAAAAAAAGCTGGCTACCTCTGGTGTAGTTCCTAACCCCCTAATCTATGGACAGATGCAGTATGCACATGGAGGAAGGACCCCCATGTGGGTAGGGGACAGAGAGGAGGGAAATGGGACACTTTCACAAGATTTTCTCATACAATGTATATACTTATTCATAATAAAGATATAAACATTAAAAAAATAAAGCATTATTTGCCTGGGATGTGATAATGGAAGAGAGAACTTGGTGGAGAAGCTGTAGACGGGGCTAGTAAGTCCTGCATGGGCATCTGAGCAAGACTGAAAACAGAACCTGTTGGGGGCCGGATTAAAAACATGGCTCACGGGAAGCCCCATGAGAAAGGTTACCCTTGCACACATATATGACGGTGTGCCTCAGGAGCACATCTTAGTAAGGGGCCCTTGGGCTGGTTAATATGCGACCGGAGGTGAGGCTTTTGTGCAGTTTTAACTGTAATGCAATACTCTGATTTCTCTTCAGGTTCTACAAATCCTTTGCCTTTTAATTATAATATAGCAAGGACAGCAAATTTAACCTGACAGGGAAATGCAAAATATAGGTTCTGAACCTGGAAACACAAGAATCTGTGTTCACCAATTCCTCCTGCCTTCTGCATCTTCATAAAAACCATGGTTATGGACAAAAAATATATATTTAAAAAAAAGATTAACATCTATGTTAATCAATCTTATTAACATAAAAAACATGGTAATCACAATCCTGTAGAATTTTGGCCTTCATAGAGGGTCATTTATGTGAGGTAGATGTGAGTTGTGGAAGAAAGCAGATGCTGCTAGGTCCCTCTCTGATCATTTTCTTGATTTTGAAGAACCAGACAGACTCCATCTTGGAGTTAGAAGCCATTTTGTAACAAAGTTCTGTTTGATCTGACTGTTTCTTGAAATTGCCTAGAATTTCTGTGACTGTGCTCTACCCCTCCAAGGATCTCTCCTCCCTGACGATGCTATCACTCTTTCCAGAATGTACGTTACTCCTCTCCTTGACCATGATAAGACCCATGCCATCCAGGGAAAAATGCCAATTTTTAATTAACTATGTATTCTGCTTGCTAAAACCCTTGTTGGAAACTCCCCAAGTTTTTGGATATAAAAACTTCACTGTTCCTTTTGCTGGCTGCTGGTCTCTGGGGCCCTGCATTGGGTGAGACAGCCTTTGGCCAGCTCCTGTGTACACAAATACAGCTTGCTTCAAATTGGCCTAAATTTGAGTCTGTGGTCTTTTCTTGGTGTCCGTGGGTTCAACAGTTTATAGTGCCATCCCTCCTTGTAGCTTTTGCATTTACTGCTGTGAGATCATAGCTTCACCTCTACCTTGAGAAATGACTTTTTTCCCCCTCATTACTACTGTGCTCACAGATACCTATGAGGTTTTTGCTCCCACCTCAATCCCAGGGTAGTATGAATCATTGGCCTGGTGATAAGGAATTTAAATGTCTGATTCCCTTTCCTCAAGAAAGTGAAAACTCTGGTTCTATCTCTGCCGGAAATTTTCATGATGCAACCCTTTTAGCTGAAAGCACTGCTTTGTCCTTTCTTGAGTCCTGTCCTGCCATATGGGTGTCCCTGGGGAATATTCTCTAAGCCTCTAAGAACTCATTTTAAGAATCTCACTTCTCATTTTCATCACAAATAAATTTTACCTCCTTTAAATGTTGAACTACCTGCTCTAAATCCTCTATTGTAAGGTCAGAGTTGACTCATTTGACTGCAGGTTGCTATATTAATATGTTGCTAGAAAATTAATTTTCAAAAAGGTAACAATTGTCAAGTAGCACTAGAGAGTCATAGCTAGACATAAGGCTACACTTGGCCATTTCAAACCTTCTGTTGCTACTCAAAGCATATATTCCTGCCAAAACACTAAAGATACATGAAGTAAGCTTTGGCCTTGAAAGCTACATTGAACAGAGTTTTATGCTTAATCAGCAATCTCCAAATCATCACATTTACAGAGTTGTCATACAAAGGAATGGAATTAGATTGGCTTTAGTTTAATACACTTTGGAAAACATAAGATGCAGATGTTTGCCATTTGGGATAGGAAACATTATT
>PVHP010032595.1:0-20222 GCA_004024765.1 Zapus hudsonius | reverse complement strand
AACCCAAGCAAAAGCGGCTTGTAGAGGAATGGGTTTATTTGGCTTACGGACTCGAGGGGAGACTCCATTCTGGCAGGGAAAACGATGGCATGAGCAGAGGGCTGGACATCACCTCTGCCACAGCACTGCAAACAGCGGCAGGAAGGTGTGCCAAATACTAGCAAGGGGAAGCTGGCTTATAACCCCATAAGCCCGCCCCTGACAACACAGCTTCATCAAGTTTGTAAAACCCAAACTGCCATCAGCTGAGGATCGATCTATCAGAACACATTCAATTGTTTGTGGGGGACACCTGTATCAAACCATGACAGTGAGAGACCCTGTCTCAAAGAATAAGGTGGAGAACCATGGAGGAAGATACTGGGCATTGACATCTGGCTTCCACACGCATTGTGTGTGCACCTGCACACCCATACGCACGCACACATACCCATACAAAAATACTTTTAAAAGAAAAATTAGTCTTCGTGTGCAGCGGACAAGGGATGGGAGCCAGTGGACTCCTGAGCAGAGGGTGGTGTGGCCTGGCCACACGGCCAGGAGCCTTCCTGGGTCATTAGCTCACTAAATGGCCTACAAGAGGCAGACCTCACCCGTTTCCTTCAGAGACACCCCAGAGCACACAGGGGTCACCGAGGTGGTCTGGTTCTTACAGGGCAGCTGGCACCATCACTTCCCCTGCCGGGGGACTGTGCCCATGTGGACACAGGAAGACAGGGTCAAGGGGCAGCAGAGGAACTGAGTCTCCCTTGTGCGGGTACAAAAGCAGCCTCAGGGATAGAGCCCCAGCTGGGGACCAGCTGCAGGCTTGGGGACTGGCTTGCATACCCAATGTCAGAGCTGGTGGGGGTGAGCCAAAGGCTTTGCTTTTCCCAGGGCCAAAGAGATCTAGTGTATGACTTCTTACCCCAGTCCTGTTGGGCCCCCAGACACAGGGGCAGCAGGGTCACAGGGCAGCTGGCAGGGTAGGTGGGCACTCTCGGGGCCACATGAGCCTGGCTTTTGGAGAGAGGTATACAGGAAACTCGGCAGGGTGCTGCCAAGCCTGGTTGTTCCTGAAGAGGGGTCCCTGTGGGGAGCACAGAGCTCAAGAAGTGCCCTGTATGAGCAAGAACGAAGTCATTACCACCATCGCCACAGCGGAACCTCTACAGCTGCCCTACAGGGGTCCCAGTGTGCATACCCCCAGAGTCAGAGTGCAAGTTTAATCTGAGCCTGGAACAGGGGCCTGCTACCCCTCAGACAGTGCCAAGGACAAGATAAAGAATAGAAATGCCTTTGGGGCAGTTGACTAAGGTGGAGGGGTTTGAATTTTCAGCATCCACACTAGAGCCTGACCCCAGCTTCTCTAGGCTGTGGAGCGTGGCGAGGGGAGGTGGGGAGACACCCATCTTGCTCCTATGAGTAGGGGCCCTAGGCTGCACAACACTGGCAGCTCGTGTGTTTCCAGGCCTGAGGGAACACATGGATTCATTTGCATCTGAACATCCCAGGACTATGTGATGTGGTCAGAAGATTTTAGGAGGCCACAGCTCTTAGACTTGGGGTGCCTTTCCCCTAGCTCACCAAGAAGCCCCCTACTCAGGCCACTCCTGAGCCATCATCACTCAGTATCTGAGTTGTCCTTGGGACATCCAAGAGCCTCAGTTGCTGTTGCTGGACTATGGCATTGGGAAAGAAAGCTAGCTGGTCTCCATCCTATGTGAGAAAGGCTCCTATAGTAAGCAGCACCCACGAAGGCACCCCAATCTGGTCCCTAAAGTAAAAGAAGCCTTTCCCCAAAAGTCAGGTCTATGTGTCAGCATAGGGGAGTATGTGAATCAGTTTTCCATTGCTGTGACAAAACCCCTGAGGGACATCAGTGTCAAGGATGAAGTTGATTTCAGCTCACAGTTTCAGAGGGTTCAGTTCACCACTGGCTGAGTCTGTCACTTTGCATCTGAGGTGAGGCAGAAGGTGGTGGTGGGAACAGGAGGCTGCTCACCTGCTGGCAGCCAGGAAGCTGAGAGAGAATATGGAGCTGGGACATGTACCCTACAGGAAGATGGCTCCGTGGTTAAAACACTTGTCGTATAAGCGTGAGGAGCTGAGGTTGGATGTCCAGCACTCAGGCGAAGGCCAGGCGTGTCGTATATGTGTTCTGCCTGTCATCTGAGCACTTGGGGACACTTGGGGACAGAGTCAAGAGGATCCCTGAGGCTCACTAGCCTAACTAGTGAGTTCTAGGTTCAATGAGAGACCCTGGCTCAAAAAGTAAGGTGGGGAGTGAGTGGGGAAGAGTGTCAACCTCTGGCCTTCACAAACATGTGCACATACACACACACAAACATTCATGTTGCACACATACAAACAAAGCTGTGCCTTTTTAAAAAAATTTAAATATAAATTTATTGTCCATAATGAGTTACATTCTTTAGTGGGCAAACCATGAGTTGTTATCCCAACTTCCCCAAATTCCTCCCCTCTCCCTCCCTGATCAGTTGGATATCCTCCTCCGTGGGCTGTCTGTATTAGTCCTTGTGGCAAGGGATCCTGGATATCCTAGTACTCAGCCTGGTCTTCCTGGCCCAAGTGTGTTGTTACTGAGGGGTGCCATGCCTCCGGACAGTCTCTCCCACCACGGCTCTCACAATCTTTCCATTTTAAGATCACGTCTCCAACGCTCTGCTTCTTTTCACTACAGGCCTCACTTCTTAATAGTTCATCCAGCTATGAGTTCATCACTGATGAAGGGAGCGCCCTCACATTCCAGCCACCTCTGGCTCTGCTGCATTGTGGACAAAGTCCCACACTTGAGTCCTCAGAGAACAGTTCCTACCCAAACCGCCTCAGGGAGGAAGCAAGGAAGAGTTGGTGCCAGATTCTAGGAATGCCGGCATCCGGGATGTGCCTCTGAAAGGCCATGGTGGATATTTTGGGGTGCAGACAATGGTCACCTGACTCTCAGGGTCTCCCACTGAAGCTCATTGGTTCTGAGGCTCTTTGACAAGAGCTAGTGTTGACTGACCCCTGGGTACTCAGCCCCTGTTGCTGACATCTGTGAGCCTCTCATCTCTGGTCCCTGCCACTTTGCTAAGGGACCTCTGGCAAACTGGATTTTGATCTCTGGCAGGAGGAATTTCTGCAGACACAGACCAGGCCCTTGGATGTGTGTGACCACGACAGATGTGTGTGTGCCCAAGTGCCCGTGCACACATGTGAAGGCTGTGATACACATGTAACACCACCAGGCTAGACAGGAAGTGGATGATCACTCCACTTCCCCCATAATCCAGCTCTAGAGCCCCAGACCCTGGCCCTCCCTGGGGCACATGGGAGCCGATCAATGTTCCTGCGTCACAAAGACGGAGGAGATAGATTGATTTCAAAGAAGTGGGCTGGGGATGAGTCATCAGGCCTTGGTACAGGATCCCTCCCACCTCCCACTGCAGATTACTGCCTGTGGGTATGACTGACTAGGGGCTGGTGACACCACACCCCTCCCCCAAACCTTTCTCTCCAGGTCCTTCTAAATAATCCATCCCACCCAGGCACAGCAGGGGCCCAGGCCCCCAACACCATCTGTTCATTCTGCCCAGCTCAGTGCCTCACACCTGGATTGTCCCCTCCCCAGCCCTTTCCACCAGCATCTCCCGATGGCTTAGGGCTGCCTGGAAGGAAGCACCTTGCAGCACGGACACTTTGTGGTTGTGCCTCCCCAAGGTCTTGCTCAGGAGCTGGTCTGTGATCCCAGCAGACAGGCCCCCCACCACCCAATCAATTGCCTGTTGAATTTTCAGTCGGGATTCTCTGCCTGGAGCAGCCTCCGTTCATACCATATTCTCTGCTGAATTAGTGTGCAGCATTTTTGTTTATTTGTTTGTTCTTTAACAAAAGGTTGTTTTGGTTTGAGGTTCAGCAAAAATACATGCTGCATTCAGCTTCCTCCCCATTCAGGACTCGGTAAATTAGTTGTTTTCCAGTCTGTTCTGAGTCCTTGCCTCAAATGAGCCTCCAACAAGATAATGCATTTAAAAGCCCTTGGAAAAGCACCAGCCCCACGTGCATGTACCACGCTTCATTCTGTGAGCTCTCCAAGGCAAGCCGTGCAGCTCCTCTGCTCCATGTCCCACCCCCACGCTGGGCCCAGACACAGGACAGGCCTTAGAGGTGGATGGGGGCTGCTTTCAGGACCCTCTACTGTTAGTTAGGTTGGCCCCCAAAGCCCAGGCTAGGCCCCATTCTCAAAGGCACAGGGCTTCTTTCTTGCCTTTCAATGGGGTTTGGACCAGCCAGTGCCTTGGGGACCAGCTAGAGCTCTCCTGTGAGGAGATGGCCAACCTGTACCAGTGTTCAACTCACTACTGCTTTCATCGATCCCTACTGTGTGGCCCCCAGGTTTTTTGTGATCAGTGAAGGGAGGGTGCAGCAGTCAAAGAGAGAGAGAGAGAGAGAGAGAGAAAGAGAGAGAGAGAGACCCTTCAAATTATAATGCCAGAAGCCTGGTTTTCTTCCCCCATCAGCAGCTAACAAAAAGTGGTATCCATGGGGCTAGAGAGATGGCTCAGTGGTTAAGGCATTTGTCTGCAAAGCCTAATGACCTAGATTCAATTCCCCATATAAGCCAGATGCATAAGTGGCACATGCATCTGGAGTTTGTTTGCAGTAGCTAGAGGCCCTGGTGCACCCATACAGTATCTCTCTCTCTCTTTTTCTGCTTTCAAATCAATCAATTAATCAAACAATAACGATGTTTTTAAAGAGTGGTCTCCAGCTGGAACTCTGCCCATGGTGGCTGTGTGGTACTCAGTGTTTTCCTGGCCCCACTGTCCTGGCCCCTGCATGGGTCCCTAGCTCACCACCCAGCACCTGCCTTTGCCGCTCACACTCTCTTTCTTCTCATGATCTGGATGAATTTCTCTGGGATCCATGACCATGCCTGGTCTAGTATACCATCCAGTATATCAATGGGCCTGTAGCCAACTTCCTCATCCAACATTTATTAGGCTCCACCTGCATGCAGCTCTGAAACCATAGAACCATAGTCATAGGAGTGTCTTCTGAGCCAGGACTATAGAACCCAGCTGTCAGAAGGAAGCAGAAGTACCTTGCTGGAGGTTGGAGGGGGCTATTTGTGGCATCCAAGGAGGCAGTGGGGTCGAGAGTTCTGGGCTTACCTCAGAGGCTCAGATTCAAAGGCAGGCCATCAGCCATCACTTTGCCAGTAGTTTACCGTGTGCAAGTCAGCCTTGGGTGATCTTCCATACTGTCCCATAGCCCCCAAGGCCAAAGTCATGCAGCTGGAGGCGTATGTAGGGTGAGGGGAATTCAACCCACACAGAAATCTCTGCAAAATTCTTGTCTTCCAGAGATTTCTGTGTGGCTAAGGCCCCCGGTTCAATTCCCCAGGACCCACATAAGCCAGACCCACAAGGTGGTGGCCCTGGTGCGCTCTCTCTCTCTCTCTCTCTCTCTCTCTCTCTCTCTCTCTCTCTCTCTCTCTCATCTCTCTGCTTGAAAATGAATAAATAAAAAATATTTTTAAAAAAAGATTCTTGTCTTCCACCAACACCATCTATCTGCCCTTTGTACCCCACCCCCAAGGCTCAGGGTGGAGCCCCGGTTGGTAAGTGTGTGGTGAGGGGAGTCTGATAGGGACAGATCATGGCCAGCTCCCAGGGTGTTCATTGCTGTGCAAACACCCAAGATACTGTAAAGCATGAGAGCCTTACAAAAGCTTCATGACATTGGATTTGATGTCTTGGACGTGACTTCAACATGACCAAGACGGCAAAAGTAAAAAGCAGGCCAAATGGGTCATGCAGGGTGGAGCACATCTTTACACCCCAGGAGCTCGTCTTGAGTTAGAGACCAGCCTGGGTCTACAGAGTACTTTCAGGTCAGTCTGGGCTAGAGTGAGATCCTGCCTTGTAAAAAAAACAAGCAAACAAACAAAAAAAATAGGCCAATTGGACTTGGTGAATGTTTAAAATGATGTTTATCCAAAACCATTATCAACACAGTAGCCCAAAGAATGGGAGAAGACATTAACAAATTTGCCATCTAATAAGGTATTGAGACTCAGAATGTAAACTCTTTAAAACCCCAACAACACGCTGCTCAATGGCAGGGTGTTTGTTTGGCAAAGCACAAAGCCCTAATTCCACTCTTCTATCTCCCCTAAAAGAGGTGAGACAGACCAATTTGGGGGGAACAATGGTGTGCACCTGTAATTCAAGGGACTCGGGAGGCTGAGGTGGATGGATCGTGAGATGCAGGCCAGGCTGGACTGCACAGCGAGAACGCATCAAAAGCACCAACAAACAATAAACCAGCCGAATTCAAAACTAGGCAAAGGGACTTGAATAGACATTTTTTGCTAAGAAGATACACAAATGGCTAATAAGCACATGAAAAGATGTGGGGCATGACTAATGGTTAGAAAAATGCAAGTCGAAATTAGAGTGAGAACCAACCTCACACCCATTAGGCTAGCTGCTAGGAAAAGGAAATAATGAGCACTGAGGATGAGGGACAGGACCCAGAGTGGCCGCGCAGGGCTGGGGCGCAGTGTGCAGGTGCTGCTGTGGACACAGTTTGGCTATTGCTCAAAAAGTTCGAAGTAACATTGCCAAATGACATGGTAGGTCCATGGTCATCGCAGCGATATTCACAAGAGCTCAAGACCCAGGGCAACTCGGGGGGCTACAAATGGACCCAGGGGTGAACCAGGTATGGTGTTTAGGGCAGGTAGAGTCACCTTTGGAAAGGAAGCACATTGGAAACATGAACTTGGTTCAAGGTTGAGGACATTGTGCTGTTCTGATTTCCAAGCGTAGCAGGGTCCCTGGAATAGTTGTTCACAGAGACAGAAACTAAAATGGCTGTGGGAGGGACACTGCAACTCAGGTGTCTGACCTGGAACTCACTCTGTAGCCCAGGCTGGCCTCAAACTCACAGCGATCCTACCTCAGCCTCCTGAGTTCTGGCTTCAGTCACCACACCTGGTGATGTGGATCGTCTTCATTCCAGTGACCTGTGCACTTAAAAGCAGTTAATGTTATATCTATATTACCACAATAAAATAATGTAACTCATTATGGACAATAAAAAAAAGAAATATGTGCAGGGCTGGAGGGATGACTGTGGTTAAAGGCACCTGCTTGCAAAGCCTGACAACCCGGGTTTGTTTCCCCAGTACCCACAGAAATCCAGATGCACAAAGGGGTGCGTGTATCCGGAGTGTGTTTGCAGTGGCAGGAGGCACTGGCATGCCCATTCTCTTTCTCCTTCCCTCTTCATCTCTCTCTTTCAAATAAATAAAGAATGAAAAAGAAGTTTAAAAAATTCATATTTAAAAAGTATGGTCAGGCTCTGGTTTCTTATGGC
Organism: Zapus hudsonius; assembly: GCA_004024765.1. NCBI lineage: Eukaryota > Metazoa > Chordata > Mammalia > Rodentia > Dipodidae > Zapus > Zapus hudsonius. Next base: position 12,854 of record PVHP010032595.1, on the reverse strand, counting down.
AGAGAGGTAGGCAAACTACCTATGTTGGTAGTGCCCGGTCCTTGAAGATAACAGAACTGGGTTTAAATGCTGATGCCACTGCTTTTATAGTTTTGAGACTTTGTGGGGTTCTGTCTACAAGAACATCTCACTTTTGTTTCTGCATAAAAAACCCATTCACAGTAGTGGGTCAAGCAATAAAGCCTATCTGGACAAGGACCAAACATGGAGGGGATAACTCTCCCAGGCCCCTCTGGCATGGCTGAACACTTGACCACTTGGTCTCTTGTTTCTTTCTCCCTCCCAGTGTAGGACAGTCATCACGCCATATGCTTCCACATTCCGACCAGAGACACTTTCCTGAAGAGGTCCTGAGAGATAGACTCAGCTTTCTCCCCCTCCAGACCCTCTGCTGGGCTTCCTCCAACCAGCCTTCCCTTGGCCCTGAGGATTCCAACCATGGCAATGACATCTGGATCCTTGAGGTCGCCAAAGGAGTGTGCTGTGTCCTCCTGGGGTTGGGAGACTGTATGGGCCCATTTTCGTCTGCATATGAATAATCAGTTTAAAGACACAGAGCCCTGGGGTGACTGCAGGATCTCATTATCACTTGTGTGCAGTTTTATTCGTCCACCATTTGTTATGTTTCTATTCTGAGTCAGATAGCAAGAGATAATATCAGAAAAGATAAACCCAGGCCTCACAGGGGTCCACAGTTTAGCTGGGGTGACAGGTGCTTATCAAATTGTCACCTAAAGAAAGACACCACAAACTGCAACAGCCTCACCAAACCTAGTCACATGGTTTGATGAGGGTTGACACTGGAGTCCTTGCCAAGTTCAAGGAGAAGAGGAAGGAGTTGGAAGAGGAGGGGGAAAGAGAAGCGAACTAACATTTGCCAGACAATTTAAATAGGGTCTTCTAATAGAGCCAAACCAAAGTGTCCAGGATAAAAGCTGAACCTTAGTTTACATACTAAGAATCTGGAAAGTCTGATCAATCATTAAGAAGAAAGTCAATCAAAACATGCTGACCCTGAGATGCCCCAGATGTTGGGTTGTCAAAGAATAAAAGTCAGCTATCATGGTTCTTCATGAGATGGCATTGAAAAACCCTGGCATAAACAGAAAAATCAAAGTTTAACAAAGAAAAGGACATAAAAAATCATTGAGGCCAGGTGTGGTGACGCATGCCTTTAATCTCAGCACTTGGGAGGCTGAGGTAGGAGGATTGCTGTGAGTTCAAGACGAGCCTGGAGATACAGAGTGAGTTCTAGGTCAGCCTGGGCTGGAGTGAGACCCTACCTTGGTGGAAAAAAAAGTCACTGGGAACTGTAGAGATGGCTCAGTGGGTACAGTGCTTTCGATGCAAGCATGAAGACCTGGGTTCAGATATCCAGACTGCACACAAATGCTGTGTGGTGGTATGCACCTGCACTCCCAGTGCTGGGGAGGCAGAGACAGGAGGATCCCCAAGACTCACAGGCTAGCTGGACTAGCCGAGTTGGTGAGCTCCATGTTCAGGGAAAGACTATCTCAAAGAACAATGAAAAATAAGGACGAAAAAGCAGGTCTTGAGTAGATAGCATCAGGCACTGTGAGGTCATGAATATCAAGGCCGCTTTGTGTCTGGAAGACAGTATTGTAAGCACTCCTCCCCTTCCTTTGGCTCTTACATTCTTTCTATCACGTCTTTCTCAATGGTGCCTGAGCCTTGGAGAATGTGATAGAGATTTCTTGGTGCTGAACACTGCACTGTCTCTTCTTTCTTCTCGGCACTTGGACGAGTTTTGAGTCTTCTTTGAGTCTTTTTCAGATGGTCACCGCCATCTGAAAAAGAGAAGCTTCTGTAACCAAAAGTGAGAGTAGCATTTAATCTATGGGCATAAACATAAGTATTGAGAGGGCACTTGGGTGGGCATAATATAGCCACTTAGCCAAACAACAGTAGTAGTTTTCCTCCTGGGGTTTATGACCTCCCCAGCCATAGACTTTTGGCTAGGTTTTCAGAAACAAGCAGGAATTCTTTTCTATAGAGCAGGTCTCAAAGTTAATCAGAGAGCAGTTGGTTTCCCCCATAACGGACCTAACACCGTTGCACCAGGTACAATTTTGGCCTGGATGATCAGCCATAAAGCTTGCAGGATCCACTAAGACCGTTGAGAACTCCTCCCCACTCCAAAGGATGCAGAGTGCTCTCCAGCACAATTGTTTTTTTTTTAAAAAGAAACTATATACCAATAACAAACAAATTAAGGATGAAATCAGACAAATATTTCCATTCACAATTGCCTCAAAAAAATACCTTGGCATAAACCTAATCAAGGAAGTGAAGGATCTCTGTAATGAAAATTTTAAAACACTCAAGAGAGAAATTGCAAGAGACACTAGAAAATGGAAAGACGACCCATGTTTATGGATTGGAAGAATCAATATTGTGAAAAGTGTTATCTTACCAAAAGCAATCCACACATTTAAGACAATCCTCATCAAAATTCCGATGGCATTCTTCACTGATAGAAGAACAGTCCTAAAATTCATGGGGAAGCACAAAAAATGTCAAATACCAAAGCAATTCTGACCAACAAAACGAAGGCTGGTGGTATCACCATTCCTGACTTCAAGATGTATTATAGAGCCGCAGTCATAAAAACAGACGAGTAGATCAATGGAGCAGAAGAGAGGATGCAGATATAAACTCAGAAGCTACGGCCATCTGATTTTCAACAAAAATACAATAATGCTCACTGGAGAAAAGACAGCTTCTTTAATAAGGCACTGGGGAAACTGGATGTCTATATGTAGAAGGATGAAAATAGATCCTTATCTCTCTCCATGCACAAGAATCAAGTCCAAATGGATCAAAGACTTTAACATCAGACCTGAGAATTTGAAACTGCTGGAGGACAAAGTAGAAGAAACACTTTAACAGATAGGCATAAGCAAGGACTTTCTGAATAGAACCCCACGAAGGAAATAAGATCATTAATCAACCGATGGGACCTCATGAAATTAAAAAGTTTTTGTACAGCAAAGCACACTGTTACTTGAGCAAAGAGGCACCCTGTAGGGCAGGCTTTTCCAGTTATACATTATACACAGGTCTAATATCTTAGATATACAAGGAACTAAAACCTTAAATAATAAGGAATCAAACAGCCCAATCAAAAAATGGGCCATAAAACTGAATAAAGTTCTCAAAATAAAAAAGAATAATACCCAATAAATATTTTTTAAAAAATGTTTAACATCTTTAGTTGTCAAGGATATGCAAATTAAAACTACTTTGAGATTCCATTTCACTCCTTTCAAAATGGCCAGCATGAAAATATCAAATGAATGGCTCATTGGTAAAGGGACTTGTTGCAAAGCCCGACAGCCCGGTTTTGATTCTCCAGTACCCATGCGAAGTCAAATGCACAGAGTGGTGAATGCATCTGGAGTCTGTTTGCAGTGGCAAGAAGCCCTGGTGCATCCATCCTCACTGTCTTTCTGACTCTTTCTGTCTATCACGAACAAATAAATAATATTTTAAGAAATCAAATGATAATAAATGCTCGTGAGGGTGTGAGGGAAAGAATTCTTATCTACAGTGGTGGGAATGGAAACTCTGCAGCCATTATGACAACGGTGTGGAAGATCCCATCCTGAGACAGCTAAAAATAGACTTCCCATATGATCCTACTCCTGGGCATATGCCCTGAGGACTCTCTGCATTACTACAGAGATACCTGCTCAGCCATGTTTATTGAGACTCTACCCACAATAGCTGGGAAATGGAAGCAACCTAGATGCCTATCAACTGATGAACAGATAATGGAGATGTGGTACGCACACATGAAGGAATTATGAAAGTCATACTTTCTCTCTCACAGGTGGATCCCAGCTTTAAATGTTTAGATTTGCATGTGAGTTGGAGTAAAGGTCAGTAGTCCAGACCAAGATGCTGGGAAGGGGCTGGGAGGAGGGAGGAGAGGGGAGGGCTTACGGGGAGAATATAGTAGATGGGTAAGTTGAGGGGCAGAATACTGGGGTGAAATGGCCCAAGCAATTTAGGGAAGGGGGAGGATAACGGGGGGGGGGGAAGGTTAATCAAAAGTAAGGATGTTGTGAATAAGCCATGTAGAAACCTATTATTCTCTCAATACACACACATATTTCATATATACATATATATGAAAACTGTTAATAAAAAAGTTTAAAAAGGAAAAGCAGTCCGGCGTGGTATGGTGGTACATGCCTTTAGTCTTAGTACTAGGGAGGCTGAGGCAGAAGTAGGAGGATCACCATGAGTTTAAGGTTAGCCTATGGCTACAGAGTGAGTTCCATATCAGCTGGGCTAGAGTGAAACCTGCCTTGAAAAATCCAAAATTAAAAAAAAATTAATAAAGGTAAAACTTGTGTTGGGATCATCATTCTAGTTGCTGTGCAGAAAGAACCCAAGCAAAAGTGGCTTGTAGAGGAATGGGTTTATTTGGCTTACGGACTCGAGGGGAGACTCCATCCTGGCAGGGAAAACGATGGCATGAGCAGAGGGCTGGACATCACCTCTGCCACAGCACTGCAAACAGCGGCAGGAAGGTGTGTCAAACTCTGGCAAGGGGAAGCTGGCTTATAACCCCCATAAGCCCACCCCCAACAACACAGCTCTAATGAGGTTCTAATTCCCGAATTGCCATCAGCTGAGGATCCATCTATCAGAACACATTCAATTGTTTGTGGGGGACACCTGGATCAAACCATGACAACTTGCATATAGATCAACAGACACGATCCAATGAGAAGGAAAACAAAATGCTTTGGGGACATAAATGACTCAAGGACTTGTGAGACAACCTTGAAATGTCTAATACTCATCATTGGAATCCATCAAAAGAAGAGACTGATACAGAAAACAGTGTTAGGAAGGGGGCTGGAGAGAATGCTCAGTGGTTAAGGCGCTTGCCTGCAAAGCCTAACCTGGGTGCAATTCCCCAGTAGCCATGTAAAACCAGATGTACAAAGTGGCGCATGCATCTGGAGTTCATTTGCAGTGGCTGGAGGCCCAGGTGTGCCCATTCTCTCTCTCTCTCTCTCTCTCTCTCTCTCTCTCTCTCTCTCTCTCTCTCTCTCTCTCTTTGCTTGCAAATAAATAAAATACATATTTTAAAAAGTTATGATTGAATAATGTGTAAACTGGTTTTTTTTTAGTCATTAGTTTGCAGGTTCCAGAGACTTAAAAAACCCAAGCAGGATAAATTCAAAGAAGCCCACATGCAGATACATCATACTGAAACCCCAGAAACCAGAGATAAAGAAACATCTCGAAAGCAGCCAGAGACAAATGATGCCTTGGATGGGAGGAAAGAATGACAGATTTCTTATCAGAGACAAGAGTTACCAGCAGACGGTGCAGCACCTTTAAACATGTGAAATTAAACTGTCAACTCAGAATTCTCCATCGAGAGAAGTAATCATTCAAGAATGAAGACGAGGAGGGAAGATGGCGGATTCAAAATGCTCTGTATTTTCCCAGGTCTTCATGAATCTAAAATAAAACATCAGGTGTGTGGCTGAAGGGAGAGAGCGACCGCCATCAGCAGACGGGGACTGGGTGACATCCAGAAATATTGAAGCTAGGTGTATAAAATGAACACTTGACCCCCATCTAGAACGCCAAAGAGTAGAATTTCTCCATCGAGGCTGTACAAGGAGAAGAGACATCTCAGCAAGTGTCCCAGCTGCACAGCTGGTCCCCAGGGAAATAAAACTCAAGACAGGAGAGCCATGTGCCAAGCAGCAGATGCCACAGGACAGGCACCCTGTGTTTCCAAGGTCACTAACTGGTGACATGCAGGGGAACCATCCGGGGAGGGGTCTTGCAGTCAAACCTCTCTACCAGGGAGAAAAAAGGACCCTGCTTTTTTGTACCTCCAAACCCTAAAGGCCTCCCCTCTTCCACTGCACAAGGGAGAGATTACCCCAAGATCACTGTGGATCCAGGAAGGTGGTTGCGGCACAGACTTAGCGTCAGATACCCATCTTCCCAGGTAGAAAGTACAAGCTACTGGGCTGGGGAGATGGCTCAGCAGTTAAAGCACTTGCTTGCAAAGCCTGTTGCCCCAGTTCAATTCCCCACTGCCCACGAAAAGCCAGATGCGCAAAGTGCCACATGCATCTGGAGTCCATTTGCAGCAGCCAGAGACCTTGGTGTGTCCATTCTCTGTCTGTCTCTCTTCTATCTCTCTCTGCTTGCAAATAATAAATAAAAATATTTTTTAAAAGTTGAAATAGGGGACTGGAGAGATGGCTCAGCACTTAAAGGTGCTTGCTTGCAAAGCCTGATGACCTGGGTTGACTCTCTCACAGCCACGTAAAATCCAGATGCACAAAGTGCCACATGTGTCTGGAGTTTGTTTGCAGCAGCAAAAGACCTACCACATCCATTCTCATTCTCTCTCAGATAAGTAAATCTTTTTAAAAGTTGAAATAAATTTCTCGTATCTGATCAAATCAACGTGGGATTCTGCTAGATGTCCACGTCAAGAAGAATTCCTACAGCAATGCAGTCAGACGGAGATTGACCGATACACTTACGGAGCAAAAGGGGGCCATTGAGGAAATCAGTAATGAAATTTAAAAATGCCTAGTATCAAATAAAAATTAAAGCATGACTTATCAGAAATTATGGTTCAGTAGAGGCAGTTCTAAGATGGAAGTTTTTAGTACCCAGGTAAAGGCAGATATACCAAGTGGCCCACGTGTCTGGAGTTTGTTTGCAGTGGGCAAAAGGTCTTGACATGCCTATTTCTATCTGACTCTCTCTCTCTCTGTCTCTGTCTCTGTCTCTCTCTGTATATATATATATATATATATATATATATATATATAATCAAATAAATCATAAGTAACAATATAAAGGGTCAGTGAAACAGTTGGTTATTTACCAAGATAAAACTGATAAACTCTTAGCTAAAGTAACCAAAAGAAAGAGAAGACTGAAGACAATAAAATTAGAGATGAAAAAGGGGTCATTAAAATACAACACTCAACTCCAGAAGATCATTAGAGAATATTTTGAAAACTTAAGTTCCTCAAAATTAGAAAATCCAGGACTGGAGAGATTGCTCAGTGGTTAAGGCACTTGCCTGCAATGCCTAAGAACGCAGGTTTGATTCTCCAGTACCCATGTAAAGCCAGATACCCAAAGTGGTGCATGCATCTGGTGGTTAGAGGTCCTGGTGCACCCATTCATTCTCTCTTTCTCCTCAAAAATACATAAAAATATATTTTTAAGTTAGAAAATCCAGAAGTAGATAAATTTCTAGGCATATAAGGGTTATACAAGGCTATAAACAACTTAGATCAATAACAAATACTGAGGTTGAAGCAGCAGTAAAGAATATGCTAACAAAGAAAGGCTCAGGCCCAGAGAGACTCACTGTGAAGTCCAAGCAGAACTTTAAGGAAGACCTCATGCAAATGTTCCTCAAATTATTGCACAAAGTAGAAAGAGCGGCTGGGAACAGGGCTCAGTGGGCAAAGGGCTTACTGTGAAAGCCTGATGGCCAGAGTTTGGATCTGGAGAACCCACTGAAAGCCGGCTAGGTAGCATCAGTGTGTGTGATCCCAGCACACCTATGGTGAGCCAGAAGTGGAGACAGGAGAATCCCAAAGCTGGCTGAGCATTTACAGTAGAAACAACGAGAGAGAACCTACCTCACACAAGGTGGTCACTGGTCCTGTGACCTCCACATACATGCTATGGCCTGTGTGCCTACATTCACACACACACACACACACACACACACACACACACACACACACACACACACACCCCACATGTGCACACACACGCTTCAAAAAAAGAGAGAAAGATGTTACCAACTTTACTGTATGAAGTCACTATTACTCTGTACCAAAATTGGGTAAGTCCTCAAAAGAATTGAGAGGGGAGAGAACAACAGACTAACTTCCTTGATAGACAAAGACATGAAAATTCTTTGTAAAATACCTGAAAACTGAATTCAGCAGCACATTAAAAAGAGCATCGATCACAACCAAGTTTATTTCATTTCAGGAGTCCAAGAATGGCTCCACATGTACCAGTCACTAACCACACTCTAGAACAGAGCATCCAGCACAAGAAATCCCATGATCATCTCCACAGAGCACTGAAAGCCTCCACAAGGTTTAATGCTTGTTCATGATAAAATCTCTGAAGAGGGCTGGAGAAATTGCTCAGTGGTTAAGGCACTTGCCTCCAGTGCCTAAGGCCCTGGATTCAATTCCCTAGTATCCACATAAACCAGACCCAGAAGGTGGTGGCCCTGGTTCTCTCTCTCTCTCTCTCTCTCTCTTTCTCTCTCTCTCTCTTTCTCTCTCTCTGCTTGAAAATGAATCTCTGAAGAATCTAACAGAAGGATCAGCTCTCTATATAATCAAGGTTGTACGTGCAAACCTATAGCCACCAGTACATTTCAGAGAGAAGAACTGAAAGCATTTCCCCTTCCAATCAAGCTGAGACAAAGGTGTCATTCTCTCTACTCCATTCTTACTCAGCATTTTGCTCGAATTCTTATCCACAGACAAAAGGTAAGAAAAAAGAAACAAAAGAGATATAAATAATTTAGGTTTATAGACTTACAAAACTAAATTATTTCTATTAGCTACGATAAATCATGTTCTTAAAAGACCCTCGGGGGCCCATCAGAAAGCAATTGAATCTTATAAATACTTTCACCAAATTATCAGTCCACAAAATCAGCACACAAAAATCAGTAACTTTTCTATACGAACATTCTAAGAATAAAATCAGAAATACAGCCTTATTCATAGTAGCTGAAAAAATAGTCTAGAAATAAACCTAACCATGCTGGTGAAATACTTCTACAGTGCAAACTATAAACTATATAAACTATAGTTATAAAACTATAAGAAGAAAGAAATTGGAAAGAGACCGTCAAAGATGGAGAGGCCAATGTTTATGGATTTGCAGAATTAATATTTTGAAAAAAAAACCGCTCTGTTGCCAAAAGTAATGTACAGATTCAATAAAATGTCCATGAAAATTCTATCACACAACTAGAAAAATAATACTAAAACAAATACGAATCACAAAAGATCTACAATTTACTAAGCAATCCTGAGGAAAAGACCGACCCTGGAGATATCATATTACTTGACCTCAAATTATATTACAGAGCTACAGTAATAAAACTATCACAGTGCTGCCACAAAAACAGATATGCCGCCCAACGAAATAGAATAGAGGACCCAAAAATAAGCCCATGCAGCTAGAGTTACCTAATTCTTGACAAACGTGCCCAAATCATACATTAGAGAGAAGACAGCCTTCTCACCACGTGGTAAGATTGGATACAGAATGAAACACAAACACACACCTCACCCTGGACTGGAATAAATTCAAAATGTATGAAAGATTTTAGTGTAAGTCTCGAAACTTTGAACCTGCCAGAGGAGAACGAAGAAAGAAGCTCTCTGCACAGATGTCCATCACTGCTCTCTGAACAGGACTCCAGTGGCTGGGGAAGGACCAGTTGGAACTGACCAGGGGAGAGAGTCCATGAAGGACACATCTACTAGAGAAGAGGAAGCCTACAGGACAGGGGGATCCTTGCCAGCTATTCACAACACCCCAAATAAATAACTCAAGAAACTGAACAGGGCTGGAGCCGTGGCTCAATGGTTAAGTGAGCTTCCTACACAAGCAAGAGAGCCCGAGGGGTCTAGCCTGAGTTCAGATCTCCAGATCCTAAGGAAAACATCTGGGTGTCTGGAACCCCAGTCCCTCAGGGGAGCAGAAACCCAAGAATCATTGGAGCCTGGTAAGCTCTGGAATTTGTAACAGAAGACTCTGGATCAGAATAAGAGCAGATCGGAGAATGATGGCGCTGCTCACCCATCGTCCCACTGTGACCCCCCACAGATGAGTGACCCCCACTGCCTTGAACAAGGATGTAGGAATTATCAACAGCACATAGTCCAACATGGCGATGTGTGAAGTTGTAACTCACATGATAATAATAACAAGAGCAGGGCAATGTGGCACAGATAATGACCACATGGCTCCCGTGGTTACATGTCAACCATGAACTCTACATAGATCATGAAGATTAGGTGTGTAAATGATCTAAACCCAGCGATTAGAAAGCGAAGGTTCTCGTCTTGGATTGAAGCAAACACACATCTCCACACCTGTGCTGGGTGCTGGGAGATAGCTCAGTGGGGAAACATGAAGACCTGAGTTCAATCCCCAGCACCCTTGTAAAGGCCAGACAGACATGATAGCTCATGTCCTCAATCCTAGCACTGGTGAGGTGGAGACAGGAGGAGTCCCGGAGCTTGCTGGCTAGCTAAGAAGCCTAATCTCTAAACTCTAGATTATGTGAGAGACCTTGTCTCAAGAAATTGAGGTGGAAAAACCAGCCTATAATCCTAGCACTTGGGAGGCTGAGCCAGGAGGATCACTTGAGTTCAAGGTCAGCCCCGAGCTACAGAGTGAGTTTCGGGTCAGTTTGAGGTAGAGTAAGACTGATTCTAAAAGCAACAACAACAAACCCAGGGTGGAGAGAAACTGAGGAAGACACTCCACGTCTACCTCCACACACGTGCATGTGCACCTGCATACATACACACACACGTATGCATTCATATACATACACAATAAAATATTTGTATGGATTAGGGATCATCAAACTATGGCCCACAGGCCAGCAGCCTGGGACTTGTGCTAAAGAGTAGCTTTTACATTTTTGTTACACGAGCCGTGAATGAAAGAAGGAAGGAATGAGAAAAATCAAGGCCCTTTGCAGAGGCAGCACCTTGCTGGCTATTCTTTTTGAAAAGTAGAAGAACGGAAAGTCACATAAGCACTAGTGAATAAAAAGCAAGAGAAGCTATATTAATGCCACACAGAGATGATTTCAGAGCCAAGCAAACCCCAGGCACAAGCAGGACCATCCATGAGCTGAAGAATCCATTCCCAACAGAGTCCAGCAGGCCCCCATAGCTATCTTCCTGAAAAGAGAGCTCTGAATGCTAGGAGAGAAACACTGATAAAACTGGAAGAAGAAACATAATATTTTTAAATTTTGAGACCCAGCAGGGGCCATTTCTATCCCATCTCCAGGGCCCAGGAGACATGACAGCGGAAATGGTGGGTTAAATAAATATGGGTGCCTCTCTCACTGCTAGCCTGACAGCCTCCTCCAGGGAGACAGTGGCTACCTCAGGGGAGACTCAAAACTCATCAGAGGCTGCTGAGAGCACATCACTTACGGAGGCGAAGAACACATCCTCGAAGGCTCAGGGAACATTGCAGAAGACGGGGTGGAAAGAATCTAAGAGCCACAGGGTGGGAAAGTGTATTCGGAGGTATTGTCCCCTCACAGAGACTGACTGGTCCACTCAGAATCCCACAGTGAATACGGATAACCCACCAGGAGGCCCTCAGCGGAATGGGGCCAGGGGAGAGGGAGACAGATGGGATAGGACCTGTTCCTACAACAAAGCTGTCAATCAATAAAACACTAACCATCAAAGAGGTTAATATAGAATGTACATTCTTTGACCACAATGGACCAACACTGAAAACAGAAAGCCATCTGGAAAATCCAGGAATAATTGGAAATCAAACACATCTCTTAGTAATTAATCCATGGTCCAAAGAGGAAGTACTGAGTAAGCGACTTCAGATTTCACCTTAAGAAATGAGGGAAAGAGAGCTGGGATGTTGTTGTAGACTGCTAGCTTTGGCTAGCATGTGTAATGTTCTGGATTTAGTTCCCAGCAGAGAGAGAGAGAGAGAGACAGAGAGAGAGAGACAGAGACAAAGACAGAGACAGACAGAGACAGAGAGACCGAGAGGAGGAAGAGGAAGGAGGGAGTGAAAGAGAGAAGGAGGGGGAAGGAGAGAGAGCTGGGTTGGATGAAGGAGAGAAAAAAATAAAGAAGACTACAACCCAGGATCAATGTTTTCTTAAGGAAATTCTAACAGCCATTTAATGAGGTAATAACATCAACTCTAATCCAAGTATTTTTTTTTTTCGGAGATCAGAAGTGAGAACAATTTCTAACTGACTTTGTGGGACCAGCATCACTTTGACAGAAAACCAGAGATCAGTAGAGCCCATGGGCACACATGAGAGTCCTCAGCAGAAGGGCTGTGAGACAAACTCAGCAGTGCATCCCCAGGCCATGGGTGATGCCCCTGCCTGTTCTGGGAACACAGAGCTGGTTCAGTGGTACAAAACAACCCAATGTCATCCACCATCAGAACGTGCAGAAGAAGAAAAGGCCAATAGACAAGAGAAGATCTTGATAAAAGTCCACCTTTACAAAGACCCCGAAGCTCACAACCTTAAAGCAGCCTTAATACTCATCCACCACGACTCAGGGAACTGAGCAGAAGAGGGGGCGGAAAGATTGTGAGAGCCTTGGTGGGGGAGATGTCCAGAGGCATGGCACCCCTCAATAACAACACTCTTGGGCCAGGAGAACCAAGCTGAATACTAGGCTATCCATGGCCCCCTGTCACAAGGACTGATCCAGACGACCCATGGAGGAGGTTATCCAGCTGATTGGGGATGGGGGAGGGGGACATTGGGGAATTGGGGATAACAACTCATTGTTTGCCCACTAAATGTTGTAACTCATTATGGACAATAAATTTTAAAAAAAAGTCCACCTTTTCCATTTGTAATGGAAACTCTCAGCCCGGTGTGAAAATCAGGTTCTTTATTAGCAGCGAGAGGACATCTATGAAATTCGCCCCGAACATCACACCTCAAGGCGAAATCTCCGCTTCCCGGAGGAGCAGATCGAGGCAGGGGAGCTGAGCTCCTCATCCCCCCCAGATCATATTGCTGCTCCAGC